>SKCR01041526.1:0-131424 GCA_019454045.1 Zanthoxylum bungeanum
TTTCATTGATATTTTATTCTCTGTTCGGACGCGTGCTAGTTTGTTACGATGGGTGAAACCATCTTATGTTAATAAATGACTTCACATTCTTGGCATTTGTTAATGATATCTTTTGATGTACTAGTTTCATTGTAGCTTTGGCTCTTGTTACTAGGAGGGTTTGTCCTCTCTAGTTGTCTAGGGTATGACCCTGTGCTTTTGAAAATTTTTGGTTAATATACTTACCTTATCCAAAACAAAAGTACAAGTAGTGAGAAACATGATAACATTGAGAAAGTAAATTATGCGGAGCCATTAGAGAATGGGTAATAAGATGGTTTGAAGAATTTGTTTTTTTTTTGATAAGGTAAGTATTATACCAAAGAAAGCTATACAAAGAGCAAAGGGGCATACCCCAGGCACTAGAGAGGACATGCCCTCCTAGAAAAAAGCCAAAAGGCTACAAAGCCAAAAGGCTACAAAAGAATCAACAAAAGATGTCATCGGGTAAGTGCCACGAAAGGTGAAGCCATTTATTGTCATAAGATGGATTCACCTTTCGTAAGGAGCTAACACGATTCCGAACATCAAAAACAATATCATAAAGAAGAGCAGAAACAGGCCGAAGAGGCATATCATGAGTGCGAGCGTTCCTCTCCCTCCAAATATGGTAGACTGACACTGCAAAAGACAGACGAACCAGAAGATGACATAAAGAGGCTCCGGAGAATTGACATACCCACTCAACAGTCTGACACCAATCTCGGCGACTCCAATCTAACCCACACATGGCCAGCACAGACGATCAGACCCTTGAAGAATAGAGGCACTGGAAGAAAAGATGATCAATGTCCTCACTCGAACAACCACAAAGAATACACCGCGAGCAAGCAGAGATGCCAAATCTCATCAGACTGTCCTGAGTACAAAGGCCACCCTGAATAGACATCCAAAGAAGAAATGAATGACGGGGAATTGCCTTCCGGAACCAAACAACTCGAGACCAATGCATCTGGGGTCTCCTTGACCTCATAGCATTCCAGGCACTATCCACAGAGAATCTTCCGTTTGTATCCTCCTCCCAAACCAGCACATCCTCCCTCAAACTAGAAGGAGACGGAAGATGAGACTGAGCCAAATCAATAAGAGCAGCAGATCTAGATGGGGGCCATTGCCAAGCAGAATCGGAGATAATGGATGCAACTGTAGCCATTCTATCCAAACCAGAATCATAAATC
The DNA here is from genome assembly GCA_019454045.1 of Zanthoxylum bungeanum. Taxonomy (NCBI): domain Eukaryota; kingdom Viridiplantae; phylum Streptophyta; class Magnoliopsida; order Sapindales; family Rutaceae; genus Zanthoxylum; species Zanthoxylum bungeanum. Next base: position 1,218 of record SKCR01041526.1, read on the forward strand.
ACTCTCTCGCCCAACGTGTCCACAATCGGGCCAACAGGATGCCAATAATCAAACCACAGTAACGTCTTCTCACCATTACCAATCCTCACTCTCATCCGCCGGCGGGACCAAGAACGAAGCTCCAAGATCTTACGCCAACTCCAAGAGCAATCTGAAGGACAAGGGACCTCCAAAAACTTCTCCCCCGCAACAAATAAGAGTGAACCCAACTCGACCATGAGGAAACCTGGCCAGAACAAAGAAACCAAATATGTTTAACAATAGCCGCTCTATTCCAAGAATCCAAACTCTTTATCCCCAGCCCCCCCTCCTGAAGAGGTAAACAAACTTTGCTCCAAGCCACTCTCGCCCCAGAAGAGGTGAGCGCACTACCCTTCCAAAGGAAAGAACGAAGAATCGTCTCCACCTTCCTCACAACAGACTTAGGAAGAACAAATAAAGAAGACCAATAAACTTGAATGGAGAACAAAACTGACTTAATAAGCTGAAGCCGACCTGTATAAGAGAGAAACTTACTACTCCAACTCTTGGCACGCAGAATAATACGATCCACAAGAGAAGCACAATCAGAGGCCCTGAATTTAGTAGAGATCAACGGGACTCCCAGATACCTCACTGGAAGATTCCCAACTTGGAAACCCAAAATGAGACACAAGTGGCCTAGAAGGGTAGGAGAGATACCAGAAGAGAAGAATTGACTTTTAGCTGGGTTCGGGGTTAGACCTGATAAACCACTAAACTGCCCAAGGCATTCCTTGATCAAGGAGACAGAGGATGCTTCAGCTTTACAGAAAATCATCAGGTCATCCGCAAAGCATAGATGAGTAAGACGGTCCTTAGAACACCGCCAGTGAAACTGGAAACTCGGATTAGTAGCCATATTACGAAGAAGACCTGACAACACTTCCATAGCCAAAACAAATAGATAAGGAGACATGGGATCACCTTGTCGTAATCCCCGACCCCCAAAGAAGAAACCATGCAGCTCACCATTAATAGAGACAGAGAATCTAGTAGTAGTCATACACTCCTGAATCCAACCCACCATCCTCTCTGGAATACCAACTGTCCGCAGAACCTCAACCAGGAAATCCCAACGAACAGTGTCATAAGCTTTCATCAAGTCAATCTTAAGAGCACATCTCGGAGAACTGCCATTCAAGTGATAATTCCGAACCAATTCCTGACACAAAAGAATATTGTCGCTAATGCGCCTTCCCGTGACAAAAGCAGATTGATTATGACTGATTACTGAAGGGAGGATAATCTTGATTCTATTCGCAATCAGCTTAGCATTGCACTTGTAAATAGTATTACAACAAGAAATAGGCCTAAAATCCTTAACCTGGGAAGGATTAGGAATCTTAGGAATAAGAGCAATGGATGTAGCATTAACCTGCCTCAAAAGACGCCCAGAAGAAAAGAATGAGTGAATAGCACATAGGACATCATTCCCCACAATATTCCAACACTGCTTAAAGAAGCCCGAATTAAACCCATCTGGACCTGGAGCTTTATTGTCCTTCAACCCGAACAAGACAGCCTTAATTATGTGAAGGATTTATTATGTCTAAAGTAATATTGGAATGGGTCTAGGACGTGCATGGGCTGCCTTGATTGATTTTGAGCTTTATTTCCGAATGGTGCATTAGTAGTGGCGGGATTTACGCAGTCTTCGTATTTTAGACGTAACTTCTCGTCCGATGTCCGATTTTGGTGATTCAAGTTGCATTGAAAAGATAACTCGTAGATCTACAACTTTGAAGTTTTCATCAAAGTTCAATTCGGATTCCTTCATGACTAATGAGGACGCAATGTATCCCTATAGTTTTTATATTTTATATTTTTTAAGTTATGTGTTGTTTAAGTGTTGGGCTGAACATTAATTAAATTAAAAAGCCCATGGATGAAATTTTCAAGTATTTTATTAGGGTTTTATTATATTTTGGTAGAATTAGGGTTAGCCACCTATTTAAAGGGGCATTATTCATTGTAATGGATAATTAACCAATAATATATCTTTTTACAAAACAAATTGACTTGTGTCATCTTGAGGGAGTGGATTCTTCCTTGGTTTTACGGAACAAAAGCTTATCAACGTGTGGCAAGCGTTGTGGCGCTGTATCGCTGTTCAGGATTCTCCAAAGAAATAAAGAAAGGTTTTTAAGGGCAATGTTCCTTAAGGGTTCGACTTGATCTTGGAAGGATTTTGTTCTTACAAAATCAAGATTCGCGGTTCTTGGGGCTTAGAACACGTGGAGAGGTTTGCTTGGCTTTGTTCCAGGCAGGTTTCTATCATTTGGTATCAGGAGCTCAGGGTTCCAAGGTCAAGATTTTCTCTATCTTTATCGTTTTATGAAGTTTTAATATTCCTTTTTTTTTTTCTCCTGTTTTTTTTTGTCTCTTCTCACCATTTTTTTCTTATTTCTTTTGTGTTTTTCATGTTTATGACCGATTCTTGGATGTTATTATAATGCTCTTTCATGGTAATAGCATATAGGATTCAGTTCTTAGAGTTTTTGAGTCAATTAAAGTCGAATTTATCTGTAATTTTCGGATCAGTTCGGTCAGAATTTTTCAGCCGCGCACTGATTTTCAAACTGTTGTAACTTTTGATCTAGAAAGAGTTACGGGACCCATAATATATCGATTTATAAGTACTCAAGGAGACGAATTCATTAGTCATTGGACGTACTCAATCCGCTTAAGTTTCGAGTCTCAAAATACCTTTCAAAGTTACGAATTCTGTCCAGTTTCAGTTCAGTTTGTCTTCTTATTTTACTTTGGTTTATTTTTTTATTTTTTTTAGTCAGTTTCTTTGTGTTTGTTTTCATATTTTCTTGGTGATTCTTTGAGTCTTTCCTCATTATTGGCGTCTTTCGAGTAAGGGTTGATTTATATAAATAATTTGATGGATAAAAGGGTATTCATCTTTCGCACGAGATGCTCTATCAATAGTAAAGTGTGTAGCATGATTATTAATAGAGGGAATCACACAAATTTAGCTAGCACTACCCTTGTGGAAAAATTGGGATTACCATTGATACCTCTTGATAGACCTTATAAGTGGATGAGTGATTTCGGAGAGTTCGAGTTTGCTAAGCAGGTTGTGGTAAATTTTGCAATTGGGAAGTATGTTGACCAAATAGTTTGTGACGTGGTTCCTATGTATCATACGCATGTTTTATTGGGTAAGCCTTGGTATAAATTCAATAAAGTAGTTTATGATATGGATAGGAAATCTACAAATTTAGGTGTGGTGAAAAGATTATCAAGCTTGCTCCTTTAACCCTACAAGAGGTCGATGAGGATGAGTTGTACATGCAGAGGAGTGAAGAAGAGTGGGCTAAAAAGAAAGGTGCAATTGCACTTGGAATGTTACTAGGAGAGCTTCCAGAGTTGACAGAGAAAAATACATTAGCAAAATATGAAGTAAAGCAGGATACGAGCGTAGCCTTGAGTAATGAAATGAAACATGTTGCCGTTTCAATAAATAAGAGTAAGGTGGTTGATGGTGTTGATGATAGTGATGATATTGATGTGAGTGATAACATTGGTGTTCATGATTTGGCTGTTCATGATGCCAATGAGGTACTTGATGTTACTGTTAAGGATGAATATCATATGGAGCAATCTGATGTTGGTTGTGAGGACATGAGTTATGGTGTGCAAAAAGTACATGTGGCTGAATATGTAGAGTGTGGTCAGATCGTGGATGAGAGTGTTGATTGTTTGAGAAAGCGACATGGGCATGTTGAGTTTGTTTTAAATGAGATTTCAAATGTGAATCCATGTGGGAATCTATTTGCTGTTGCAAGTGGCGTTAAGAATGAGAGTAGCAATGGAGAGATTGAGAGTGGAAAAGTATTGCAAAAAAGTCATTCATTCGCCTTATTGACTTTTGCTCACCTTAACCATTTTTTTCCTTGTGATTTTCTTTTATTCCAGGATTCTCGTCCCATTGATCTTGTCATTTTTATCTATGACCCGGGTTCGGATTCGAGGTCGAATCCTTTTCAAGAGAGGGAGAATGATGTGATCCAGAATGAGCTCTGTTTGTTGGGCCAAGTTAACTTGAAGTTGTGGCTGATTGCATGGTTTGGTCAAATTGGTGTATTTGGGCCATTTTGGTGGATTTGGAAGATTCCTTGGGTTCTGGAGTTTGGTCCATGCATGAGACATTATGTGAAGGCTTTATTATGTCTAAAGCAATATTGGAATGGGTCTAGGACGTGCATGGGCTGCCTTGATTGATTTTGAGCTTTATTTTCGAATGGTGCATTAGTAGTGGCGGGATTTACGCAGTCTTCGTATTTTAGACGTAACTTTCTCGTCCGATGTCCGATTTTGGTGATTCAAGTTGCATTGAAAAGATAACTCGTAGATCTACAACTTTGAAGTTTTCATCAAAGTCAATTCGGATTCCTTCATGGACTAAATGAGGACGCAATGTATCCCTATAGTTTTTATATTTTATATTTTTTAAGTTATGTGTTGTTTAAGTGTTGGGCTGAACATTAATTAAATTAAAAAGCCCATGGATGAAATTTTCAAGTATTTTATTAGGGTTTTATTATATTTTGGTAGAATTAGGGTTAGCCACCTATTTAAAGGGGCATTATTCATTGTAATGGATAATTAACCAATAATATATCTTTTTACAAAACAAATTGACTTGTGTCATCTTGATGGAGTGGATTCTTCCTTGGTTTTACGGAACAAAAGCTTATCAACGTGTGGCAAGCGTTGTGGCGCTGTATCGCTGTTCAGGATTCTCCAAAGAAATAAAGAAAGGTTTTTAAGGGCAATGTTCCTTAAGGGTTCGACTTGATCTTGGAAGGATTTTGTTCTTACAAAATCAAGATTCGCGGTTCTTGGGGCTTAGAACACGTGGAGAGGTTTACTTGGCTTTGTTCCAGGCAGGTTTCTATCACCGAATTAAACCCATCTGGACCTGGAGCTTTATTGTCCTTCAACTCGAACAAGACAGCCTTAATCTCCTCATCCGAAACCTCCTGAGAAAGAGCCACACTCTGCTCAGCAGTCACATGTCTAGTAATAGCAGAACGAAGGACCGCCCTATCAAAATCCTGCTGACCATGCTGAGGACCAAAAAGGGTCTCAAAAACAGAAACAATCTCATCTCTAACCAAGACATCTTCCTCCACATGGGTCCCATCCTCCTTATTAATAGAAGTAATCTTACTACGACCGTGAAAACTCTTCATAGCCGTAAAAAAGAATTTAGTATTCTGATCCCTAAGGTTAAGCCACTGGACTCGAGATTTCTGTCTATTGAAGCCTTCTTCAGCACGACTCAAAACACCATAACTTAACGAAAGACGAGCTTCTTCAGCTAGCAGAGCAGGGTCACTAGGGTGGTCCTATAAAGCACACTGCACTCTGTCCAGATCATTCCTAATCTCCAAGACTCGCCATGAAATCTTAGAGAAATGCTCAACATTAAATTTTTTCAAAGCCAACTTAACATTCTTCAGCTTACAACATAAACAGAACATCGGAGAACCATGAACATCAATATCCCATGCCCTATCCACAACAGAGAGAAAATCAGGATAATCCACCCAAAACTGAAAGAACTTAAAGGGGATAATCCTCTTAGGGAGCTCTGCAAGCTTAACAACCATAGGAGAGTGATCAGAAATACGGGGAGGAAGAAAGCGGGCAGAAGAGCCCGGGAAAAGACACTCCCAAGAAGAGTTAACAAGAACACGGTCTAACTTGCGCCAAATAGGAGACTGAATCTGCTTATTAAACCAAGTAAACTTACAACCAGAGAACTGAAGATCATCCAACCCAGCCTGACCCAAACAACAACCCAAATCATCTTTCCAAGCTGGCCAAGCCACAGAACCACCACAATGCTCAATCGGAGACCGGATGGCATTGAAATCACCCAAAACAAGCCACGGGGAATCATCAAAAGTACTACCACTAGTAATCAGGTCAGTCCAAAGTTCCCGCCGCTTCTCGTAGTCACACTCCCCATAAACCACTGAAACTACACAATTCCACATCCCAGAAATATGAGTCACACGACAATGAGTAACTTGAGCTGAGGACTGAATAATGCTAACAACAACGTCACTAGGGTTCCAACAGACCCAGATACGACCAAAAGGGCTAATATAAGGGTGGCAAAAAAACTTCCATGAAGGATTTATCACGAGAGACATTCATAAAATTAACCTCCTTAACCTTGGTTTCAACTAAACCACACAAAGAGAGCTTCTCATCACTAAGAAACCTACTAACTTCAGCATGTTTTAAAGGGTCATTGAGACCCCTAATATTCCAACAACAAAAAATCATTAAAACAAATACAAAAAAGCCAAACCCACAGATCAGCGTCGACGACCCCCTTTAGGGGACTTCCTTTTACCACCAGAACTCTTTCTAGGTTTGTTACCATAAGCCAATTTCTTAGAATCCAGCGAGTCAATAGCCTTAATAGCCAAATTGTTAACCATAGGAGTGGGCGAATCAAAAGCTACAGAAGGCGAGCCCTCATTTAACTCAGAATTTGGGAGATCCTCACCAAAATGTGAAGAATCAAGGGAACACTCTCCTTTCAAAATACCATCTGTCTGCACAAAAACTGTCTCAGAAGAAACCACAGGCAAAGAAGGAATAACCAAAGTCGAGTCCAACTCATTAGCAGAACACACTCCCAAAACAAGATTTTTGTCAGCATTCAGAGGCAAAACTCCCCTGAACTTACAGGGGTCAAAGAAGTACCCTTACCTTTCTTGTTTTTAGTGACCGGGATCCAGGCCCCCTCCTGATCCTTAGTAGAATCAACCGTAGAGTCCTTATCTGTAGATGGAATAGGCTTGTGAATAACGGGCGGAGAAGGTTTTTTAACCTCCTTACTAGGAGCCTTTTTAGGGCAAGAATTCACCGAGTGACCAAAAACTTCACAAGTTGAACATTTCACAGGAACCCATTCAAACTCAACCCTAATAGGGACCCTAGTGCCATTAGGGTATTGGAAGACAATCTCCTCAGCAAGGGAATTCCGGGCATCAATCTCAACACAAACACGAGCAAAACTGAGTCGTTTCCTGGACAGGGTAATATGGTCAGCATTGAGAGGTCTCCCAACTGCACTCGCTACACAACTAATCCCTTTCGCCGTCCATAAAGGAAAAGGTAGGTCAAAAAGTCTGATCCAGACCGGGACCTTGAACAAATCCTCCTTAGTCAAAGATAAATTTGGATGCCAAAGTTTTAGAACCAAAGGTCTATTAGCCATATGCCAAGGGGCTCCATCCAACACCACACTAGCCTCTTGAAGGCTATTGAATCTAAACAAAAAGAAACCATTATCGGAGGTAAGAACTTCTAGCAAACCCATCCTTCCCCATAACTTGTGAGCAATAGAATTGACAGTTTGGAAGGGGAGACGTTTTCCCACAAAGTAACCTACTAAAGTATTCCTCCAGTACACACTTCCTTCTTCAATCACTTCAGCAGATGGGCACACGACAACCTTACCATCTATAATGTTAGGTTTGACATAATGTAAAGCAGTAGACGAATAAGTCGAATCAAAATGGTCAACTCCCAAAGAACCATTCAAAGCAGATGCATAACTCTTAGGTCCACCAGAATATCCCCCACCTACTACTACAGGAGACGCTGGCACGACCTCCTGACTCACGCCAATCTCCAAACCATTCTTCACCTCCACTGCCCCAGAGTCCAAACTGCTAGCAGACCCCCCTGCACCAGCAGGTCTAGACACACTAACAACACCATCAGGCCCAGGAGATACACCCAAACCAGAGACATTAAACTTCAAGCCACCAGCAGCGCTACCAACGGCGCCAAGAACAGATTCAGAACCTACAGTTCCCCCATCAATCGCAAGACCAGAAACACAAACCAATTTAGAAGAACCAACATTCCCAACCGGTTTACCATTTCTACAAAGACCAGAATCACTGCCAACCGCAGCACCACAAACACTCAGACCTCCGACAATACCAGGACCAGAACCTACAAAACCCCTATCAATGCCAATGCCAGAAACCAAACAAACCTCATCTACCAAACCCACATCCCCAGCAACCAAACTGCCAACAGAGCTCCCTACAACACCATGTTCAGAAGCACAAGCAGAGCAAACAGATTGTAACCCAAATCCAGACTTACAAGAACTCAAACAGCCGGCAAGACCATCTTCATTTCCAAGACCCGAATCACAAACAACTACACCATCAGTACCAGAATCAAAACCCAAACGCCGTTCGTTCTTCAAACTCACCTCACCAGAAACAAGGGTTTTCTAAAGAATCACGGTGATCCAGGATGGGAAACGCCGAAGTGAGGGAAGTTGAGAGCATTTCCTTTGTTGGTTGAAGAATTTGTTATGGAGGAGAGTATACAATAACAAGATGGAGTGGTGGTCGAGAGCTCTAATGAGAGTGAGATCATTTGTGAGGCCAAAATTAGTGAGGAAGAAAATGAGAGAGAGCCCACCTTGGGGGAAACAAATAAGAGTGAAGCCGAGTATGGGTGTGAGCATATCGAGAGTGTGGGTGAAGAAAAGGTGTTTGAGATTGACTTGGGTTTAACTAATATTTCTTTGCCTACTGTTTTTATTTATTCTTTACAGGAGTTTCTTATTTGCAGGAGTTTCTTGTCATTTCATGGTGTGCTTACAAACAGAGGTTCTTTTGTTTTGCCACCATTTATAGGACTTGCGCTTCATGGTGAACTAATTCTCGACGTCCCTAAACTAAAAAGACTAATAGCCTACTATATTGAAGAGAAAAATAGGGCTATGGTTGAGATTGGTGAGAAATTTTTTCCCAAACTGTGAGTTTTCCCAAGGGAGTGTGATTGATCGGGGAAATAAAAATGATAGTTAGAAAAGATTCTACATCAGTGAGAGTGAAGCGAGGAAGGCTTACAAGGCTAGCCAGATTATTCTGTTGTTAGTCTTTAAGGATCACCATGTATATGATGCTAACACTGACCTTTTGCTTACAGTTTCTATTTCTTCTCTAAACATGATTTTGGAGGTGTGTTCATAGAGGACGTTCATAGAGGACATCCATAGTGGGCTTCCACCCATTAGAGGGATAGAGCACCAGATAGTGCCTAAGAAGGATGAAACTCGACATATGTGTGATGACTGGAGAGATATAACTAATATCACGGTAACATATCGCCATCTCATACATAGGCTTTATAATTTGTTAGAAGTATGGAAGATTGCTTTTTAGACCAAATATAGATTATATGAGGAGTTAATATTACCATTTGGTCTGACAAACGGAATGAACCATTGGTTGTGTGCATATATAGGGAAGTTTGTAGTGATCGATTTTGATAATGTCTTAGAGTATAATAAGCCATTAGATGAGCATGTTCTGCATTTGAGCCTTGTTCTTTATATTTCTAGAAAGAAACAATTGTATGCTATTTGTAACATGAATTTGGAACCTTTGGAGAAATGTTTGCTACTGACATAGTTTGCATATAATAGATGCATTCCTTCTTCTAGTTCTTACTCGCCTTATGAGATTGATTATGATTCTAATTCTTTGACTCCTATTGATTTATTATCTTTGATTGTTATTAAGCTTGGGAGTTCGAATGATAAAAAGAAGGCAGAGTTTGTGAGAATAATAGGTTTCCTATATATTGTGTTTGACCCCGGCAAGTGGGTGTGGCTTTATATGCACGAGGAAAGTATACAAGCATAATGAAGATCTAAGGTGGAACCAAGAGGAGATGGTCGATTTTAAATCTTGGATGGGATCAATGATAATGCTTATGACCTAGATTTTTATTGGTGAGTATAATGTTTTAACCCACTTGGATGATTAGGCCAAGTAAACCCATCAAACGGATAGAACCCTTAGCACCGCGAATTTGATTTTGTATGAACAAAATCTTTCCAGGGCCACAAAGAAGATCCACAAAGAACTTGTCTTTGAGAACCCTTAAGATGATTCTTTGTAGTGTTCTGCTAGCACGGAGACACCACTAAGGTTACCACGCCTTAGATAAGTCGATTGAATGAAATAAGGGGAATCCCTCCCTTAAGCAATTTTGGACAAAACCAAGCTTTCAAGATGAAGTTAAATTCGAAAATGGGTGATTCTTTTTCATCAAGAAAAAAAATGTTGCAATACATAGTACAATAAAAAAAAAACCCTAATAGGTGCAAAAATACCAAAATACCCTAACTTGCTAACTAATGGCTATTTAAAGAGTATACCCTTAATAGTCATTTAATAGCTTAGACAACATAACAAAAATTACAAACAAGGTGGCTAAATTCATCAATAACTTTGCCAAAAAGTCAATAAAGGAAAAAACATAAATATCACAAAATTCAACAAAGGTGGAAAACTTTTCCCAAATATCTCAAGTTGTCCCCTTCACACCAAAAGCTCTTAAATTTCGTGGGCCACTTGTAACAAAGTCCTTTTATTATGTCTCAAACCCATTAAGCCTTGCGTAACTCGAATACTTGGTGTCGGGCTTGAATCAGCTTTATTCGTAAAAAATATAATTGGCTTCAGGATTGTTGGCGCGTCCATTTGGTATGATTTGCAATGGCTCCATTATGTTGAGGGCCATGTCATTTGATGCTCCATGCGAGGCTTGGATCATGTCATTCCCTATCTCTTGAAAAGAATCTGACCTCGAATTTTTTTTTGGATAAGGTACTTATGTATTAACAAAAAGAAACAATAGCACAGGGGCATTCCCAGGCAGCTAGGGAGGACAGACCCTCCTAGCAACAAAGCAGAAAGCTAAATGACGCGGATCTCACTTGGAGGATTAGGCCAAGCAAACCCCTCGCAACGGACGGAACCCCAAGAACCGCGAATTTGATTTTGTAGGAACAAAACCCTTCCAAGGCCACAAAGAAGACCCACAAAGAACTTGTCTTTGAGAACCCTTAAGATGATTCTTGAAGTGTTCTGCTAGCACGGAGATTCCACTAAGGTTGCCACGCCTTAGATAAGTCGATTGCATGAGATAAGGGGAATCCCTCCCTTAAGCAATTTAGGCAATAGCCAAGACTTCAAAATGAAGATGAATTCGAAATTTGGTGATTAGCTTCTCATTAAGATGAAATGAGTTTAAATAGTACAATGAAAGAAACCCTAATGGGTGCAAAATGACCAAAACACCCTAAGTTGCTAACTAATGGCTATTAAATGGCCATGCCCTTAATAGACATTTAATAACAAACACAAAGTCAAAAGAAACAAAGACTTAATCAATAACAAAAAAAGACTTAATAAATAACTTTGCCAAAAAAGTCTAAAGTAAAATACAAAATCATAAAAGTCAACAAATGTGGAAAACTTTTCCAAATTTGTCTAAAGTTGTTTCCTTGCACCAAAAGTCCTCCAAATTCGTGGTTTCCATGTATAAAGGCATAATGATGTGTCATAAAGTCCAATAAGTCTTGTCTTGGCCGAATATTTAGTGACGGGCTTGAATCGGCTTGATCCGTTAAAAATATACTCGGCTTCAAGATTGCTGGTGCGTTACTCTGGTATGACTTGAGTCAAGTGAAATAGCTTTGGACCCACTCCATTGAAGCCCTCATATGATGCCAATATGCCCCGGAGTTGTCTGTCACACTCGACCATGGCATTCTGCGCTAGCCCTGCCATTGCGTCTCTGATCTTCTTAGCTCTTTGGCGTGTGTGATTGGACCCGTTGGCAATTGCAAAAGGTCTAATGTTCCTTGAGTTGTTGGATTCATGTCATTCCCTCCCTCTTGAAAAGGATTTGACCTCGAATCTGTATCTGCATCGAAAAGAGTTAAGTCATAAACATTAAATGTCGCAGACACATTATGCTCACCTTGTAAATCCAGCTTGTATGCATTGTCATTAATCCGTTCCAAGACTTGAAATGGACCATCCCCTCTCGGTTGTAGCTTGGATTTACGCTGTTCATGAAATCTTTCGTTTCGCATGTGTACCCAAACCCAATCTCCAGGTTGAAATACCACATGTTTTCTTCCCTTATTGGCATGAGAAGCATATTGTTCATTCTTTCGTTGTATGTGCTCCCTTGCTTTCTCATGTATGTGTTTCACCAAATCAGCTTTCTTTTTTCCATCTAACCCTGCATGCTCATCAACAGGCAATGGTAACAAATCTAATGGAGTTAGTGGTTGAAAACCATAAACAATTTCAAATGGTGAATAAGATGTGGAAGAATGAATGCTATGATTATATGCAAATTCAACAAAAGGCAAACAATCCTCCTGGGTTTTCAAGTTCTTAAAGACAATAGTACGCAATAACTGAGTCAAAGTCCTATTAACCACTTCAGTCTGTCCATCAGTTTGGGGATGACAAGTAGTAGAATACAAAATTTTTGTTCCTAACTTACCCCATAAAACTTTCCAAAAGTGACTAAGGAATTTAACATCACGATCTGAAACTATACTCCGTGGAATTCCATGGAGTCGTACCACTTATCTAAAGAATAAGTCAGCAATGTTAGTGGCATCATCAGTGTTATGACATGCTATAAAGTGTGCCATTTTACTGAACCTATCAACCACTACAAAGATGGAATCTCTACCATGCCTAGTCCTAGGTAAACCAGTCTAAACTCCATTGATACATCTACCCACGGTTCACTAGGTACAGGCAACGGTGTATACAACCCATGAGGCATAACCTTAGATTTAGCTTTTTTACAAATCAAGCATTTATCACACAAACGCTCAATATCTCTCCGCATTTTAGGCCAATAAAAATGTTCACTCAATACCCCTAAGGTCTTAGAAATGCCAAAGTGCCCCATTAAACCTCCCCATGCGCTTCTCTAACTAACAACTCATGCAACTACAAACAGGAATGCATAATCTATTCTCCCTAAACAGAAACCCGTCATGTTGATAGAATTTATTAAAGGTAGAATTTTCACATGCAGCATAGATGGTACTAAAGTCAGTATCATTTGCATAAAGTTCTTTAATAAATTCAAACCCAAGCATTCTTGCACTCAATGAAGTAAGTAAAGCATACATTCGCGATAGTGCATCAGCGACAATGTTTTCCTTACCTTGTTTGTAGCGAATTACATATGGAAATATCTCAATGAACTTCAACCACTTTGCGTGTCGTTTGTTCAACTTACCTTGGCCCTTCAAGTGCTTCAATGATTCATGATCAGTATGGATCACAAATTATCGAGGCCACAGATAATGCTGCCAAGTCTCAAGGGCTCTCACTAGCGCATACAACTCCTTGTCATATGTGGGGTACCTCAAAACTGCTTCATTCAGCTTCTCACTAAAGTAAGCTATTGGTCGCTTTTCTTGCATAAGAATAGCTCCAATGCCTATTCCAGATGCATCACACTCAATCTCAAATGTCTTTTCAAAATTGGGTAGCGCCAAAACTGGTGCACTACATAACTTCATTTTAAGATCCTGGAATGCACGCTCCTGCTCTTCTCCCCATTTGAAACCAACAGTTTTCTTCACTACATCAGTCAGTGGTGCAGCAATACTACTGAAGTCTTTAACAAATCTGCGGTAGAAGCTTGCTAATCCATGGAAGCTTCTTACTTCTGTCACTGTCGTTGGTGTAGGCCAATCTTGAATCGCCTTCACCTTCTCTACATCAACTTCGATGCCATCTGCACTTACAACAAAACCAAGGAAAACAATCCTATCCATACAAAAAGTGCACTTACCAAAGTTAGCATACAGTTTTTCCTGTCTCAACACTTCAAGAACATGCTTCAAATGTGTAACATGCTCATCTAATGTTTTACTGTAAACTAAGATGTCATCAAAATAAACTACAACAAATTTACCTATAAAAGCACGCATAACATGATTCATCAATCTCATAAATGTGCTAGGTGCGTTTGTAAGACCAAATGGCATAACTAACCATTCATACAAGCCATACTTGGTCTTAAATGCAGTTTTCCTCTCATCTCCCTCTCTCATGCGAATTTGATGGTATCCACTCTTTAAATAAATCTTACTAAAAACTTTGGAACCATGCATTTCATCCAACATGTCATCTAGTCTAGGAATAAGGTGACGATACTTTACCGTTATATTGTTGATCACTCGACAATCAACACATATACGCCATGACCCATCTTTCTTAGGAACTAGAAGAACTGGTACCGCACATGGACTCATACTTTCTCTAACATACCCTTTCTCCATCAACTCCTTCACTTGCTTCTGAAGTTCCTTCGTCTCCTCCGGATTGTTTCGGTTGGCTGGTCTGTTGAGAATGACTGCGCCAGGTAAGAAATCTATCTGGTGCTCAATACCTCTAATGGGTGGAAGCCCACTAGGAATGTCCTCTGTCAGCACATCACTGAATTCCTATAAAAGAGATTAAATGGACACAGGAAGCAAAGGGTCAGTGTTAGCAATACAAATACGGTGTTCCTTGTAGACCAACAAAAGCATAAGCTTGCTAGCCTTAAAAGCTTTCCTTGCTTCACCTTCACCCATGTAAAAGCTTTTTTTTTCTCTCGTCCTTTTGTTTCCCCCTTAAGTTCACTCACACTCCCCTAGAAACACTCACGGCCTTTGCCTTATTTTCCTTACTAGGTTCGGTCACACTCCCCTCACGTGTTTTCCCCAAGGCTGTGTTTGCACTCTCAATCTCTCTATCTCTCTCAAGTTGTAACTTGACTTGATCCTCGTGGACTTGCTTTGGTGTGAGTGGGTACAAGGTAATGGGTTTTCCCTTATGTTGAAAGGAATACTTATTCTTGAACCCATCGTGAATAACTTTCCTATCAAACTGCCACGGCCTGCCCAAAAGAATATGTCCTGCATGCATCGGTATCACATCACATATGACATCATCAGTGTATGGCCAATGGTAAAGCTCAATAACACCTGCTTTGTCACCTTTATCTCGCCACAATCATTTAACCACTGCAACTTATAAGGCTTGGGATGCTTCAAGCAATCTAATCCCAACCTCTCAACTAAAGCCTTACTTGCGACATTAGCACAACTGCCCCCGTCAATGATCATACTACACCCTTTACCATTCACACGGCATCTTGTATGAAATATGTTCTCCCTTTGTTGATCACTCTCATCCTCAACAATTTGTGCACTCAAAACACGTTTGACAACTAAGGACAAGTTATCCAGCGGGTATGCAGCTCCCTCTTTGTCACTAGTATCCTCAATCTCAGGCTCATCATCATCAACCTCAACCTCACTGTTAGTAGAATGTACTTCACCACTCTTCTTATCAATCACTAAGGTGCGTCTGTTGGGGCACTGTGAATAATAGTGTCCCATGCCCAAACACTTGAAACACTTGATGTCCTTTGTCTTTGGTGTTGTACCTTCAGGTTTCATTCTAGCCTTGCTTGGTTCTGCAACTTCTTTACCCTTGGCACCAGGTTCAGCCCTTGGCTTGTTAAAGCCTCCATCTCGTCGATCATTAAGAATCCATTTCCCCTTCCATGTAGAAGTAGTCTGAGTACCAAATCTGGATGTAGACTTCTTCTTGAGTTGCCTTTCTACATTGATAGCCATGTGAAGCATATCCTCCAAATCAACATAATGATGCAACTCCACCATGTTGGCAATCTCTCTGTTCAAGCCCCCTAAAAACCGTGCCATAGTAGCCTCTGCATCCTCCACTACATTCGCCCTGATCATGGCAACCTCCATCTCAGTATAATAATCCTCTACACTCTTGGTCCCCTAATACAAATGTTGTAGTTTCTGATACAACTCTCGGAAGTAATGGCTGGGTATAAATCGTTTCCTCATGAGACCTCGAAGTTCTTCCCATGTCTGAATTGGACTCTCATAATTCCTCATTCGGTTGGTGACAATCTGATCCCACCAAATCATAGCATAATCTGTGAATTCCATGACTGCTAGATTGATCTTCTTCTCATCTGAGTAATGATGGCAATTGAAAATCAATTCTATTTTCTTCTCCCACTCTAAATATGCTTCTGGATCATTCTTGCCTCGGAAGTTTGGTATTTTGATCTTGATGCTGCTCAAATCACCATCAACATCACCATGTCTACCCTAACCGCTCTTGTCATAATCCTCACGCCTGTCATCAAATGCACCTCTACCATCAAACCGCCTATCCCTCCTATCAAACCTCCTATTAGGCCTCCTATCAGGGCCTGGCTGAAATCTCTCATCCACATCATTAAGATCATCAGAATCATCAAACTCATTTTCAGCTTCTTCTTCATCTGGTGGTACCCGTCGTGGTGCCACATTCTGAGGTGGTGGTATATGTCGAGGTGGTGGTCTGGGAACACTGCCTGTTCAATTACACTCTACTTCCCTGGACAACTTATCAAAAGCAGCATTCATGTTTTCCATCATATCCATGAATTTCCTTTCTAAAGCATCAAGTTTCTCATTCACTGTCAAACTAGTACCTGCCATCTCAAAGCTTCAACAAACAGATTAGAAGTAACAATATGTGAAAATAATTAGATATCCTCACAACCTCACAATCTCACAAGCTCACGTGTTTACACTCAAATATGTATCACTTCACTCGTGTTTACACTCAATATGTATCACTCCACTCGTGTTTACACTCAATATGATGTGAATATGACTTACCCAAAGTTCACAACAATGTGTAATCTTCAAGCTAGCATAAACAACAAGAACCAATAATACATATAGGGTAGGTGGAATACTGCGAATAAGAATAGTAATCACGAAGACTCAATCAAAGAAACTTAAGCTAAAGAACACGGAATAAGAAAAAAAATGAGTTAGCGAAATGCGCAAACAAACAAGCAAGCACTCAATGTGACACTTAGCCAATCTTGTAATCACCTCTACTGTTTTATCTCACTTACTTTTTTTTTTCTTTTTTTTTTTTTACTCTTTTCTCTTTTCACTCCTTTCTTTTGCCTCTCACACTCACAAGTGTATACAAAGCAAATGAAATACAATGCAAATATCAATATTTCAAGAGGTAGCAAGTAAAACTTGCTTGGATATACACGAAATTAGTGCAAGTTGTGAACTTCTATGATAAGTCATATTCACGTTCACGTGAAAAAGAAAAATGCTCTCTTTTTTTCCTCCCTTCTCGGCGATTCTCGTCTTCTTCGTGAACCTTAATCTCTTTGGTCTTCTACCAAATTGTTAACTCTCAGTTTTTACTTCTCCACGGCTTGTCTTTTCTTTTTCAGTTGCCTTCTCAGATCTACTTTTAGGTCTTCCCTTAGTTTTTTCAGACCGGTATTTCTTTTCTTCTCGCCTTAGCCCTTCGTAATCCCTTCTTCTCAGATCTCCTCTCAGATCGACTTTGCTTCGCCTGGTGTCCTTCTCGCCTAGCCTTTCTTTCTCCTTTTTTCTCAGATCTACTCTCAGATCGACCTTTTCCGTCTACCCCCCCTCGTTTATTTCCCTTGTTTCCCCTGTTATTGCTCTTTCCCCTACCCTCTAGTCTTTTCCCATGCCTCCGTCTGGTGTTCCTTTTGTGGGGCCACGCCTCCCTGGAGTTGGCCGTAAGGCTGTAAGGGCTGTCTCGGCGGCCGCTTCTGCCTCGCCTCCTTTGAAGCTTGGTTCTCTGTTCCGTCTCGGCGCCGGCGTTAATGACCAATTCAGTTGGTGGTCCTACGTGCAGTGTGGTTTCTCGTCAGCATAAATTTGGTTTCCTCTGCGGCCGTCAGTGATGATGATAGCTCTGGAATTGGCGCTATGGGTACTTCCTTGGGCTGTGTGGTCGAAGGTGATGTGAATTGCTTGATTGAGGAGAATTTGGTTTCGGGTCCTGGGGTTGAATGTGTCGCTATTTGTGAGCCGAGTCTTGTAGGTGCAAGTGGTCTTGCTGGTTGTCTGGGTAGTAGTCAGACTGGTATTGGCTTTCAACCTATGTCAGTTAGTGGTTCTGGTCTTGAGGTTGATGAGGGTACTGTTGGTTCTGTTTCTGTTCTTGGCGTTGTTGGAGGAGCTGCTGGTGGCCTGAATTTATGTGTAACCTCTGGGTCTGATAGTGTTGTATGTGAGTCTGGATTTGGTGTTGTTGCAGGGGGGTCTGCGGGCAGTTTGGACTCTGGTGCAGTGGATGTGAAGAATGGATTGAAGTTTGGTGAGTCTGGCAGTTTGGGTGAAGCGAGTCTGATTGGTTCTGCTTGTAGTGCCTTGATGGATTCTGTTATTGTGAATGATGGTGTTGTGGGGCAGAATGCTTCAAATTGACCGGTAGAGAGTGACTGGTGAGGGTACTGTTGGTTCTGGTTCTGTTCTTGGCGTTGTTGGAGGAGCTGCTGGTGGCCTGAATTTATGTGTAACCTCTGGGTCTGATAGTGTTGTATGTGAGTCTGGATTTGGTGTTGCAGGGGGGTCTGCGGGCAGTTTGGACTCTGGTGCAGTGGATGTGAAGAATGGATTGAAGTTTGGTGAGTCTGGCAGGTTGGGTGAAGCGAGTCTGATTGGTTCTGCTTGTAGTGCTTTGATGGATTCTGTTATTGTGAATGATGGTGTTGTGGGGCAGAATGCTGCCAATTTGACCGGTAGAAGAGTGACTGGTGATGATGGGTGTGTGTCAGGATGCTATGCCTGCGGCTCCTGTAGTAGTAGGTGGGGGTTATTCTGGTGGTCCTAAGAGTTATGCCTCTGCATTGAATGGTTCTTTGGGAGTTGACCATTTCGATTCGACTTATTCGTCTACTGCTTTACATTATGTCAAACCTAACATTATAGATGGTAAGGTTGTCGTGTGCCCATCTGCTGAAGTGATTGAAGAAGGAAGTGTGTACTGGAGGAATACTTTAGTAGGTTACTTTGTGGGAAAACGTCTCCCCTTCCAAACTGTCAATTCTATTGCTCACAAGTTATGGGGAAGGATGGTTTGCTAGAAGTTCTTACCTCCTATAATGGTTTCTTTTTGTTTAGATTCAATAGCCTTCAAGAGGCTAGTGTGGTGTTGGATGGAGCCCCTTGGCATATGGCTAATAGACCTTTGGTTCTAAAACTTTGGCATCCAAATTTATCTTTGACTAAGGAGGATTTGTTCAAGGTCCCGGTCTGGATTAGACTTTTTGACCTACCTATTCCTTTATGGACGGCGAAAGGGATTAGTTGTGTAGCCAGTGCTGTTGGGAGACCTCTCAATGCTGACCATATTACCCTGTCCAGGAAACGACTCAGTTTTGCTCGTGTTTGTGTTGAGATTGATGCCCGGAATTCCCTTGCTGAGGAGATTGTCTTCCAATACCCTAATGGCACTAGGGTCCCTATTAGGGTTGAGTTTGAATGGGTTCCTGTGAAATGTTCAACTTGTGAAGTTTTTGGTCACTCGGTGAATTCTTGCCCTAAAAAGGCTCCTAGTAAGGAGGTTAAAAAACCTTCTCCGCCCGTTATTCACAAGCCTATTCCGTCTACAGATAAGGACTCTACGGTTGATTCTACTAAGGATCAGGAGGGGGCCTGGATCCCGGTCACCAAAAACAAGAAAAGTAAGGGTACTTCTTTGACCCCTGTAAGTTCAGGTGGAGTTTTGCCTCTGAATGCTGACAAAATCTTGTTTTGGGAGTGTGTTCTGCTAATGAGTTGGACTCGACTGTGGTTATTCCTTCTTTGCCTGTGGTTTCTTCTGAGACAGTTTCTGTGGAGATAGATGGTATTTTGAAAGGAGAGTGTTCCCTTGATTCTTCACATTTTGGTGAGGATCTCCCAAATTCTGAGTTATGAGGGCTCGCCTTCTGCAGCTTTTGATTCGCCCATTCCTATGGTTAACAATTTGGCTATTAAGGCTATTGACTCGCTGGATTCTAAGAAATTGGCTTATGGTAACAAATCTAGAAAGAGTTCTGGTGGTAAAAGGAGTCAGAAGTGGAAGTCCCCTAAAGGGGGTCGTCGACGCTGAGTTGTGGGTTTGGTTTGTTTGTATATGTTTTAATGATTTTTGGTTGTTGGAATATTAGGGGTCTCAATGACCCATTAAAACATGCTGAAGTTAGGAGGTTTCTTAGTGATGAGAAGCTCTCTTTGTGTGGTTTAGTTGAAACCAAGGTTAAGGAGGTTAATTTTATGAATGTCTCTCGTGTGATAAATCCTTCATGGAAGTTTTTTTGCCACCCTGATATTAGCCCTTTTGGTCGTATCTGGGTCTGTTGGAACCCTAGTGACGTTGTTGTTAGCATCATTCAGTCCTCAGCTCAAGTTATTCATTGTCGTGTGACTCATATTTCTGGGATGTGGAATTGTGTAGTTTCAGTGGTTTATGGGGAGTGTGACTACGAGAAGCGGCGGGAGCTTTGGGCTGACCTGATTACTAGTGGTAGTACTTTTGATGATTCCCCGTGGCTTGTTTTGGGTGATTTCAATGCCATCCGGTCTCCGATTGAGCATTGTGGTGGTTCTGTGGCTTGGCCAGCTTGGAAAGATGATTTGGGTTGTTGTTTGGGTCAGGCTGGGTTGGATGATCTTCAGTTCTCTGGTTGTAAGTTTACTTGGTTTAATAAGCAGATTCAGTCTCCTATTTGGCGCAAGTTAGACCGTGTTCTTGTTAACCTTCTTGGGAGTGTCGTTTCCCGGGCTCTTCTGCCCGTTTTCTTCCTCCCCGTATTTCTGATCACTCTCCTATGGTTGTTAAGCTTGCAGATCTCCCTAAGAGGATTATCCCCTTTAAGTTCTTTCAGTTTTGGGTGGATCATCCTGATTTTCTCTCTGTTGTGGATAGGGCTTGGGATATTGATGTTCATGGTACTCCGATGTTCCGTTTATGTTGTAAGCTGAAGAATGTTAAGTTGGCTTTGAAAAAATTTAATGTTGAGCATTTCTCTAAGATTTCGTGGCGAGTCCTGGAGATTAGGAATGATCTGGACAGAGTGCAGTGTGCTTTACAAGACCACCCTAGTGACCCTGCTCTGCTAGCTGAAGAAGCTCGTCTTTCGTTAAGTTATGGTGTTTTCAGTCGTGCTGAAGAAGGCTTCAATAGACAGAAATCTCGAGTCCAGTGGCTTAACCTTGGGGATCAGAATACTAAATTCTTTTTTACGGCTATGAAGAGTTTTCACGGTCGTAGTAAGATTACTTCTATTAATAAGGAGGATGGGACCCATGTGGAGGAAGATGTCTTGGTTAGAGATGAGATTGTTTCTTTTTATGAGACCCTTTTTGGTCCTCAGCATGGTCAGCATGATTTTGATAGGGCGGTCCTTCGTTCTGCTATTACTAGACATGTGACTGCTGAGCAGAGTGTGGCTCTTTCTCAGGAGGTTTCGGATGAGGAGATTAAGGCTGTCTTGTTCGGGTTGAAGGACAATAAAGCTCCAGGTCCAGATGGGTTTAATTCGGGCTTCTTTAAGCAGTGTTGGAATATTGTGGGGAATGATGTCCTATGTGCTATTCACTCATTCTTTTCTTCTGGGCGTCTTTTGAGGCAGGTTAATGCTACTTCCATTGCTCTTATTCCTAAGATTCCTAATCCTTCCCAGGTTAAGGATTTTAGGCCTATTTCTTGTTGTAATACTATTTACAAGTGCATTGCTAAGCTGATTGCGAATAGAATCAAGATTATCCTCCCTTCTGTAATCAGTCATAATCAATCTGCTTTTGTCACGGGAAGGCGCATTAGCGACAATATTCTTTTGTGTCAGGAATTGGTTCGGAATTATCACCGGAATGGCAGTTCTCCGAGATGTGCTCTTAAGATTGACTTGATGAAAGCTTATGACACTGTTCGTTGGGATTTCCTGGTTGAGGTTCTGCGGACAGTTGGTATTCCAGAGAGGATGGTGGGTTGGATTCAGGAGTGTATGACTACTACTAGATTCTCTGTCTCTATTAATGGTGAGCTGCATGGTTTCTTCCCTGGGGGTCGGGGATTACGACAAGGTGATCCCATGTCTCCTTATCTATTTGTTTTGGCTATGGAAGTGTTGTCAGGTCTTCTTCGTAATATGGCTACTAATCCGGGTTTCCAGTTCCACTGGCGGTGTTCTAAGGACCGTCTTACTCATCTATGCTTTGCGGATGACCTTATGATTTTTGTAAAGCTGAAGCATCCTCTGTCTCCTTGATCAAGGAATGCCTTGGGCAGTTCAGTGGTTTATCAGGTCTAACCCCGAACCCAGATAAAAGTCAATTCTTCTCTTCTGGTATCTCTCCTACCCTTCTAGGCCACTTGTGTCACGTTTTGGGTTTCCAAGTTGGGAATCTTCCAGTGAGGTATCTGGGAGTCCCGTTGATCTCTACTAGATTCAGGGCCTCTGATTGTGCTTCTCTTGTGGATCGTATTATTCTGCGTGCCAAGAGTTGGAGTAGTAAGTTTCTCTCTTATGCAGGTCGGCTTCAGCTTATTAAGTCAGTTTTGTTCTCCATTCAAGTTTATTGGTCTTCTTTATTTATTCTTCCTAAGTCTGTTGTGAGGAAGGTGGAGACGATTCTTCGCTCTTTCCTTTGGAAGGGTAGTGCGCTCACCTCTCTGGGGCGAGAGTGGCTTGGAGCAAAGTTTGTTTACCTCTTCAGGAGGGTGGGCTGGGGATAAAGAGTTTGGATTCTTGGAATAGAGCGGCTATTGTTAAACATATTTGGTTTCTTTGTTCTGGCCAGGTTTCCTCATGGTCGAGTTGGGTTCACTCTTATTTGTTGCGGGGGAGAAGTTTTTGGGAGGTCCCTTGTCCTTCAGATTGCTCTTGGAGTTGGCGTAAGATCTTGGAGCTTCGTTCTTGGTCCCGTCGGCGGATGAGAGTGAGGATTGGTAATGGTGAGAAGACGTTACTGTGGTTTGATTATTGGCATCCTGTTGGCCCGATTGTGGACACGTTGGGCGAGAGAGTGATTTATGATTCTGGCTTGGATAGAATGGCTACAGTTGCATCCATTATCGCCGATTCTGCTTGGCAATGGCCCCCATCTAGATCTGCTGCTCTTATTGATTTGGCTCAGTCTCATCTTCCGTCTCCTTCTAGTTTGAGGGAGGATATGCTGGTTTGGGAGGAGGATACAAACGGAAGATTCTCTGTGGATAGTGCCTGGAATGCTATGAGGTCAAGGAAACCCCAGTTGCATTGGTCTCGAGTTGTTTGGTTCCGGAAGGCAATCCCCCGTCATTCCTTTCTTCTTTGGATGTCTATTCAGGGTGGCCTTTGTACTCAGGACAGTCTGATGAGATTTGGCATCTCTGCTTGCTCTCGTGTATTCTCTGTGGTTGTTCGAGTGAGGATATTGATCATCTTTTCTTCCAGTGCCTCTATTCTTCTAGGGTCTGGTCGTCTGTGCTGGCCATGTGTGGGTTAGATTGGAGTCGCCGAGATTGGTGTCAGACTGTGGGTGGGTTTGTCAGTTCTCCGGAGCCTCTTTATGTCATCTTCTGGTTCGTCTGTCTTTTGCAGCGTCAGTCTACCATATTTGGAGGGAGAGGAATGCTCGCACTCATGATATGCCTCTTCGGCCTGTTTCTGCTCTTCTTTATGATATTGCTTTTGATGTTCGGAATCGTGTTAGCTCCTTAAGAAAGGTAAATCCATCTTATGACAATAAATGGCTTCACCTTTCGTGGCACCTACCCGATGACATCTTTTGTTGATTCTTTTGTAGCCTTTTGGCTTTTTTCTAGGAGGGCCTGTCCTCTCTAGTGCCTGGGGTATGCCCCTTTGCTCTTTGTATAGTTTTCTTTGGTTATAATACTTACCTTATCCAAAAAAAATTAGTGCAAATTTGGTGCACTCAACCTCACTTCACTTGATTCTTCAACGTTAACAACATAAATCAGCAAAGGTACACTATGTATAACTCACGACAATTATCAACTTCATGCATTTCAATTTGTTTCATCATTCATTCACTCACTTTCATCACCAATGCACTCAAACACTCTTTCTTTTCACTCAAACTCACAAGATTGCACTAAGATCACAGGAATGCAAATAAGCAAGTTCACGCAAATGCCAAGATGAATGATCTCAATTCTGATTTTTGCAAAGTTAATATGAATAATACTTAGGGAAACAACACTAATTGCACGTATTCAACAATAGAAAGACAAGATATGTCAATAAATCTCACATAGTCAAATCTGACCTAATTCTTTTTTTTTTTTAACACAAACAACTTAATAACAATGTTGAACACGTCCTAGTTACATACAATTAACAAATAAACACTTGATTTAAGTAAAAAAAAATAAAGCTCTAATTTTGACTCAAAGACCGAAACTAGAACATGAAGAAATACTCATGATCAATCAAAAACACTCAAAGGCAGAATGTTATTCATGCTATTTTGATCACAAATAAACAAGAAACAACAAGATCCAACAAAAACTAAGAATCAAGATGAACAAGTATCTTGATGACCAACAAACACAATAAAGACTAAATAAAAAAAAACACAAAGTAAAGATAGAAAAATCAGACCTTGGAACCCTAAGCTCTGATACCAAATGACGCGGAACTCACTTGGAGGATTAGGCCAAGCAAACCCCTCGCAACGGACGGAACCTCAAGAACCGCGAATTTGATTTTGTAGGAACAAAACCCTTTCAAGGCCACAAAGAAGACCCACAAAGAACTTGTCTTTGAGAACCCTTAAGATGATTCTTTGAAGTGTTCTGCTAGCACGGAGACGCCACTAAGGTTGCCATGCCTTAGATAAGTCGATTGCATGAGATAAGGGGAATCCCTCCCTTAAGCAATTTAGGCAATAGCCAAGACTTCAAAATGAAGATGAAATTCGAAATTTGGTGATTAGCTTCTCATTAAGATAAATGAGTTTAAATAGTACAATGATAGAAACCCTAATGAGTGCAAAATGACCAAAACACCCTAAGTTGCTAACTAATGGCTATTAAATGGCCATGCCCTTAATAGACATTTAATAACAAACACAAAGTCAAAAGAAAGAAAGACTTAATCAATAACAAACAAAGACTTAATAAATAACTTTGCCAAAAAAGTCTAAAGTAAAAACACAAAATCATAAAGTCCAATAAGTCTTGTCTTGGTCGAATATTTAGTGTCGGGCTTGAATCGGCTTGATCCGTTAAAAATATACTCGGCTTCAAGATTGCTGGTGCGTTAGTCTGATATTACTTGGGTCAAGTGAAATAGCTTGGACCCACTCCATTGAAGCCCTCATGTGACGCTAATATGCCCCGGAGTTGTCTGTCACACTCGACCATGGCATTCTGCGCTAGCCCTGCCATTGCGTCTCTGATCTTCTTAGCTCTTTTGCGTGTGATTGGACCTGTTGGAAATTGCAAAGGGTATAATGTTCCTTGAGTTGTTGGATTCTTGGCACTAAAAGGGGCAAAGCCCAGAAAACTATTGAGGACAGGCCCTCATAGTAAAAACCTGAAAGGCTACAAACAAAACAAAACCATCAAAAAGGCAGGCGCCAAGAAAGGTGAAGCCATTTATTATCATAAGATGGTTTCACCGACCACAGTAAACTGGCACGAGACCGGACATAAAACACAATATCAATATTACATAGCAGAGCACTGACAGGACGATGGATCACATCATGCATGCGAGCATTCCTCTCCATCCAGATGTAGTAAACTGTCACAGCAAAAGAAAGTCGAACAAGAAGATGATATAATGAGGCGTCGGTGAACTGATACATCCACTCAACCGTTTGCAACCAAACTCGAGAATAACCCACACATGGCCAGTACCGTAGTCTAAACCCGCGAAGAGAAAGAGCATTGGAAGAAAAAGTGATCAACATCCTCACTTGAACAACCACAAAGGATGCAACGCGAGCAAGCAAAGATACCAAAATTCATAAGACGACCTTGGGTACAAAGGCCACCCTGAATAGTCATACAAAGTAGAAAGGAATGGCGAGGAATAGCTTTATTTAACCAAACAAACCGGTGGCAGCGAATCAAAGTGCCCCTCATCCTCATCGCATTCCAAGCGCTAGACATAGAAAACTCTCTCTACTGTCATCCTCCCAAACTAACTCATCCTCTGACACGAATCCAGCCATTCAGGAACATTAGATGTTCACAGCCAGTAATATGGTAGAGCCTTTTCAAGTTCCAACAGGGCCAATCACACGCCAGAAAGCTAAAAAAGATCAGAGACGCAATGGTGGGACTAGCACAGAGTGCCATGGCCGAGTGTGACAGACAACCCTAGGGCATATTGGCGTCACATGAGGGCTTCAATGGAGTGGGTCTAAAGCTATTTCACATGGCCCAAGTCATTCTAGAAGACGTACAATAGCCGATTTTGAAGATAGGATCATTTTGAAGAATTTGGCCATTTTATACCTTATATGTAATTCGACCAAATGAGCTTGTATTTTGACATTTTGCTTGACATGTTGACTCTAGTTAGGCTATTTGTAACTTAGTTAGCTAGATAATTTGGGTCAAATTGGATTAGAACTAAGTTAGTTAGTTAAAGGACCTATTAGGCATTCTTTAGAAAAAACAATGCCCCTTTGTTGACTTTTTCTTTTTGATCTTTTTCCACTTGCATAAGATCTTGGTGGGGATATTGTAATAAACAACAGATTAGAAGTGCAAAGATTACTCTAGGCAAAAATGCTCTCGCTTTCTTGGCGATTTCCTTCGTCCCTTCTCTTGTGAGTTAACTCTGGTTTCTGGATCTGGTTTTACTCTCATTTCTTTTCATTTTTTCTCCTTTCCCTTGTTTTGCTTTTGCCCTTTACTGCTCTCTTTTCGTCGTAATCCCTCTCTCGTCACTGTCACCTCCATTTCATTCTCTTCTATGCCTGCCTCTCGCTTGCCGATTTTAGGGCCGCACCAGTTCTGCTGTGGGTCGTAAAACTGTCAGATCTGTCGCTCGTTTGCCCATCTATGCCCCTTCGTCCGATGCCTCCTCTCTGTTGTTGGGCCCTGGTTTCGCTCTTTTGGTTCATCGCTGGTCAAGTGAGCTCCCTGGTTTGTCCACTGGTTCATCGGTCTCGGTTCTTCCTAGCGTTCCGGTGCAAGGGTCTTCCACTGTTGGACCGGCCTGTCTCCATGTTCCAAGTCTGGGTTCTGCGGTCTCTCTGGTGGGTCATTCTTTGTTTGGTTCCTCTACTGGGTCTGCTTTAGGTGTGGTTTCGGGTGCTTGTTTAGACCGGTCTTCTGTTCTTGATCGGTCTAACCCGGGTTGTAGTGGATGGTGTTTGTGGGGTTATGGATGGTTCCGTGGGGCCTAGGTGTTACTCGAAGGAGGGTGTGTGGTTTGATCCTTTGATTGGTATAGGGGCTGTTGGTGGCCGAGTGGGTGTTGTTGATGTTGTGGGTAAGGCAAAAACTAAGGTTTGTGGGAATTTAGGGACTGTGTTACCAATTGTGAAGGGTGATGTGCAGTATGTTTCTTCTCCTTTCTGTGAAGTTTCAGCCGGCGTTCAAGGGGGGGTTGTTAGCCATGTCGGTGAGGAGTTAGAGTCCTCGGCAGAGGCTCCTGTTTGTGATTCTCTGACCCATAATGTTGTGTCTGCAGTGGCTGATTTGTGTGATTCCGTGTGTAATGAAGCTGCGTTTGTTGCCGGTGAGGGTACTGCTGTTTCGGTCTTGAATAATATTTTTCCTGTGAATGAGGTTGGTGGTGCCTTGAGTGCTGGTAACAACATTGGTGATTCTTGTCATGTGTCTTGTGGTGTTTTAGCCCCGAATCCTGGGAATGTTTTTGGGAATGTTTCGTCGGCAGTGAAATTTAGTGCTTTAGCTGGTGGTGTTAGTGTTTCTGGGGTTGTTAAGGCAGTTGGTGGCGCTAGTGCCTCTGGGTTTGCTAAGGCAGATAGTGCTTGTGTGAATGGTCAATCTAATGCTTTTGGTCTTACTGTCTCGTCTCCTGCAGTAGCTTTGGGGGGCAGTGCTTCTGCTTTTCCTAAGAGTTATGCTTCTGCGCTGAATGGACCTAAAGTAGTTGATTCATTTGACTCAGCTTGTTTTTCCACCACACTGCAATATGTTCAACCTAGTGTTATTGATGGTAAGGTTGTAGTATGCCCTCCTACTGAGGTTATTGAAGAGGGTAGTGTGTATTGGCGGAGTACAGGTTACTTTGTGGGTAAAAGACTTCCTTTTCAAACTGTCAAACTCTATTGCACACAAGTTATGGGGGAGGCTTGGTTTGCTAGAGGTTCTACCTCTGATAACGGCTTCTTTTTGTTTAGATTTGATAGCCTTAAAGAAGCTAGTGCGGTGTGGGAGGCCCCTTGGCATATGGCTAATAGACCGTTGGTTCTCAAACTTTGGCAACATGGCTTATCTTTGACCAAGGAGGACTTGTTCAAGGTTCCGGTCTGGGTTAGACTCTTTTCATCTGCCTTTTGACTTATGGACGGCTAAAAAGGATTAGTTGTGTGGCTAGTGTAGTTGGGAGACCTCTCAATGCTGACAATATTTACCCTTTCTAGGAAACGACTCAGTTTCGCTCGAGTTTGTGTTGAGATTGATGCTCGAAATCCCCTTGTCGAGGAGATTGTTTTCCAATATCCTGATGGTACTAGGGTACCTATTAGGGTTGAGTTTGAATGGGTTCCTGTGAAATGTACTACTTGTGAGGTTTTTGGCCATTCAGTGAATTCCTGCCCTAAAAAGGCTCCTAGTAAGGAGGTTAGCAAACCCTCTCAGTCCTGGATTCCTAAGCCATCTATTCCAATGGATAAAGTTGTTACGGCTGACACTACTGTGGTAAAGGAGGGTGCCTGGATTCCGGTCTCTAAGAAGAAGAAAGGAAAGGGAGCGACTGTGACCACTCATGTTAGCTCGAGCGGTGATGTGATTCAGGATGTTCCCTCTAACAGGGTTCTTGTTTTGGGTGAGTGCTCTTCCAATAGGTTGGAATTGGCTCTGGTAACTCCTCATATGTCTGTGGTTTCGTCTGAGGCAGTTATTACAGAGGCAAAGGGTAAAGAGGAAGGTGAATGTTCCCGTGCTTCTTCACTTCTTGTCGAGGATCTTCCTAAGTCTGTTTTAGCCGAGTCTCCGCCTTCTGGAACTTATGATTCGCCCACGCCCAATGATAACAGTTTGGCTAATAAGGTCATTGATTCTCAGGAGATCAGGAAATTGGTTTATGGTAACAAATCTAGAAAGGGTTCCAGTGGAAAGAGGAGTCAGAAACGGCAGTCCCCGAGAGGGGGTCGACGGCACTGATTTATTTGGGTTTGGCTTTACTCTTCTTTATTTTAATGATTTTTGGTTGTTGGAACATTCAGGGTCTCAATGACCCAATTAAACAAGCTGAAGTTAGGAGGTTTCTTCGTGATGAGAAGCTTTCTTTGTGTGGTTTAGTTGAAACCAAGGTAAAGGAGGTTAATTTTGTGAATGTATCTCGTGCGATTAATCTTTCATGGAAGTTTTTTTGCCACTCTGATATTCTTCCGTTTGGCGTATTTGGGTGTGTTGGAACCCTACTGACATTGATGTTAGCATTATTCGTTCTGCATCTCAAGTTATTCATTGTAGTGTGTCTCATATTTCTGGGTTGTGGACTTGTGTAGTTTCGGTGGTTTATGGTGAGTGTGACTACGAGAAGCGTCGAGAGCTTTGGGCCGACTTAGTTTCTAGTGGTAGTGTTTTTTATGACTCTCCATGGCTTGTTTTGGGAGACTTCAATGTTATTCGCTCTCCGATTGAGCATTGTGGTGGATCTATGGCATGGCCGGCTTGGAAAGATGATTTGGGCTGCTGTTTGGGTCAGGCTGGTTTGGATGATCTTCAATTCTCTGGTTGTCAGTTTACTTGGTTCAATAAGCAGATTCAGTCCCCTATTTGGAGTAAGTTGGACCGTGTTCTCGCTAATTCGTCTTGGGAGTGTCTTTTTCCGGGTTCTACTGCCCGCTTTCTTCCCCCTCGGATTTCATATCATTCTCCTATGGTGGTTAAACTTGCAGAGCTCCCAAAGAGGAAAATTCCCTTCAAATTCTTTGATTTTTGGGCGGATCATCCTGATTTTCTCTCAGTTGTGGCTAGGGCTTGGGACATTGATGTTCTCGGTACTCTGATGTTCCGTTTATGTTGTAAGCTGAAGAGTGCTAAGATGGCCTTGAAGAAGTTTAATGTCGAGCATTTCTCTCAGATTCCGAGTAAGGTTTTGGAGATTATGATGGAGTTGGATAGTGTGCAGTGTGCTTTACAGGAGTGCCCCAGTAACCCCGCTCTGTTAGCTGAAGAAGCTAGTCTTTCGTTACGGTATGGTGACATGTGTCGGGCTGAGGAAGGCTTCAATAGACAGAAATCTCGTGTTCAATGGCTAAATCTCGGGGATCAGAATACTAAATTCTTCTTTACTGCTATGAAGAGTTTTCACGGCCGTAGCAAGATTACTTCTATCACTAAGGAGGATGGGACTCGTGTGGAGGATGATTTTTGGTTAGAGATGAGATTGTATCTTTTTTTTGAGACCCTTTTGGGCCCCCAGCATAGTCAGCAGGATATTGATAGGGTTGCCCTTAGATCTGCAATTACTAAGCATGTGACAGCTGAGCAGAGTGAGTCTCTTACCCGTGAGGTTTCTGATGAGGAGATTAAGGCTGTCTTGTTCGCATTGAAGGATAATAAAGCTCCAGGCCCAGATGGATTTAATCGGGTTTCTTTAAGAAGTCTTGGAGTGTTGTGGGGGATGATGTCCTTTGTGCTATTCACTCTTTTTTTTCATCTGGGCGTCTCTTGGGGCAGGTTAATGCTACTTATATTGCTCTGATTCCTAAGATTCCCAACCCTTCATAGGTTAAGGATTATCGGCCTATTTCTTGTTGCAACACTATTTACAAGTGTATTGCTAAGCTTATTGTGAATAGGATCAAGGTTATCCTTCCTTCAGTGATTAGTCATAATCAATCTGCTTTTGTTGCGGGTAGGCGTATCAGCGACAATATTCTTTTGTGTCAGGAATTGGTTCGGAATTATCATCGGACTGGTGGTTCCCCGAGATGTGCTCTTAAGATTGACTTGATGAAAGCTTATGACACTGTTCGTTGGGACTTTTTGGTTGAGGTACTGCGGACTGTTGGTTTTCCAGAGAGGATGGTGGGTTGGATTCAGGAGTGTATGACTTCTACTAGGTTTTCTGTGTCTATTAATGGGGAGTTGCACGGTTTTTTCTCTAGGGGTCGCGGGTTGCGATAAGGTGATCTTATGTCTCCTTATCTCTTTGTCTTGGCTATGGAAGTTCTGTCAGGCTTACTTAATAAAATGGCTCTTAATTAGGATTTCAGTTTCCATGGGCGGTGTTCTAAGAATCGTCTCACTCATCTTTGCTTTGCGGATGACCTTATGATTTTCTGTAAAGAGGATGCATCCTCGGTTTCCTTGATTAAGGATTGTCTCAGGCAGTTCAGTGGTTTATCAGGTTTAATCCCGAATCTAGCTAAAAGTCATTTCTTCTCCTCTGGTATCTCTCCTACCCTTCAGGACCAGCTGCGTCTTGTTCTGGGCTTCCAAGTAGGGATTCTTCCAGTGCGGTATCTGGGAGTCCCTTTGATTTCTACTAAACTTCGGGCCTCAGATTGTGCTTCTCTTGTGTATCGTATTGTTATGCGTGCTAAAAGTTAGAGTAGTAAGTTTCTCTCTTATTCGGGGCGGCTTCAGCTCATTAAATCTGTTTTATTCTGATATTCTCCATTCAAGTTTATTGGTCTTCATTATTTATGCTTCCTAAGTCTGTTATTAGGAAGGTGGAGACGATTCTCCGTTCTTTCCTTTGGAAGGGTAGTGAGCTCACCTCTTCTGGAGCGAGAGTGGCTTAGAGTAGAGTTTGTTTACCTTCCAATGAGGGGGGGGTTGGGGATTAAGAGATTGGAATCTTGGAATAGAGTGGCTATTGTTAAGCACATTTGGTTCCTTTGTTCTGGCCAGGTTTCTTCTTGGTCGAATTGGGTTCAATCTTATATGTTGAGGGGGAGAAGTTTTTGGGAGGTTCCTTGCCCTACAGATTGCTCTTGGAGTTGGCGTAAGATTTTGGAGCTTCGTTCTTGGTCCCGGCGGCGGTTGAGAGTTAGGATTGGGAATGGTGAGAAGACTTTATTGTGGTTTGATTTTTGGCATCCTATGGGTCCGATTGTGGATTCGTTGGGTGAGAGGGTGATTTATGACTCTGGCTTGGATATGATGGCTATAGTTGCTTCCATTATTTCTGATTCTTCTTGGCGTTGGCCCCCATCTAGGTCTGCCGCCCTTGTTGATCTGGTTCGGGCCCTTCTTTTGAATCCTTCTAGCTTGATGGAGGATGAGCTGGTTTGGGTGGATGATAGTAGAGGGAGATTTTCTGTGGATAGTGCCTAGAATGCTATGCGGTCTAGGGGAACTTTGGTGCATTGGTTTCGATTTTTTTGGTTCCGGAATGCCATTCCCCGCCATTCCTTTTTGCTTTGGATGTCTATTCAGGGAGGCCTTTGTACTCAGAATAGTTTGATGAGGTTTGGTATCTCTGCTTGCTCGCGATGTATTCTCTGTGGTTGTCCTAGTAAGGATATTGATCATCTTTTCTTCCAGTGCTCCTTCTCTTTTAAGGTCTGGTCGACTGTGCTGGCTATGTGTGGGTTAGATTGGAGTTGCCGAGATTGGCTTCAGACTGTTGAGTGGATGTGTCATTTTTCTGACGCCTCTTTACGCCATCTTCTTGTTCGGCTGTCTTTTGCCGCGTCAGTTTACCATTTATGGAGGGAGAGGAATGCATGCACTAATGATGCGCCTCTTCGGCCTGTTTCTGTCCTGCTTAGTGATATTGTTTTCGATGTTCTGAATCATGCTGGCTTTTTACGGTAAGTGAATCCATCTTATGACAATAAATGGCTTCACCTATCCTGGCACTTGCCCGATGACATTTTCTGTTGATCTTCTTTTGCTTGTAGCCTTTCGGCTTTTCTTCTAGGAGGGCCTGTCCTCTCTAGTAGGCTGGGGTATGCCCCTTTGCTCTTGTATATTTTTCTTTTGGTTATACACTTACTTTATCCAAAAAAATATTTGTAATATTTAGTAAATGCCTACTTAGGGCTTTAGCTTTATGTAGTCATTGGGTAGTTTTAGGACCTTTTGGCCTTTTTACCTTTTGAAGGGCTTTTTAGTAAATTTGTCTTATCCTATATATTGTAAACTTTATCTTCTTCAATAACAAGTTGCAAATTTCGAATTTCTTCAAAGAAAAATGGCTATGGCAAAAATAGACTCTTTTGGTTAATACACTTACTTTATCCAAAAAAATGGCTATGGCAGAATTTCAAGCTTAAGGGAGGGATTCCCCTTTGTTTCAACTTTAACTTATCTAAGGCGTGGCAACCTTGGTGGCGTCTCCGTGCTAGCAGAACACTGCAAGGAATCATCTTAAGGGTTCTCAAAGACAAGTTCTTTGTGGGTCTTCTTTGTGACCTTGGAAGGGTTTTGTTCCTACAAAATCGAATTCGCGGTGCTTGGGGTTCTATTCATTGTGAGGGGTTTGCTTGGCCTTAAACATCCTAGTGAGTTCTGCGTCATTTGGTATCAGAGCTTAGGGTTCCAAGGTCTGATTTTTCTATCTTTACTTTGTGTTTTTCATTTAGTCTTTATTGTATTTGTTGGTCATCAAGATATTTGTTCATCTTAGTTCTTGGTTTTTTGTTTCTGAAGTGTTTTTTCCTATTTGAATCGCCTGTGACCGGCATACCGGCCTTATACTAGCATACCGGTGAAAAAAATACACTAGACACAACCTCTAGAACTAGAAAGTTTCATACCGACATTCATACAGGTCTTTCTGGGGATTACATAGCTTCTGGAACTGGGTAAGTTTCATACCGGTCTAACTGGGTATTACATAGCTATTGGAACCGGGGTAGTTTTCATACCGACCATATACCAGACTACATACCGGTCAACTTGTTCCAAAATATAGCTACTGGAACCGGGCTAGTTCATACCGGCTTACATACCGGTCTATATACCGGCGAACCTTAAGAGAAAAAAAAGAGTAAAAAAGTTCTAAAATTTGGTTGAAATTGGTTGGTTCCATATCATCAATTGGGTGTCCGTGAAACCATTCAACAAATTTCTATTGAGGCACCAAATTTTCATCCCAATTTGCATACGTCCGGGTTTGTTTGCATGCTTGTTTGCCTATTGTTCTAGTTTGTGATTTGCTTATTCCAAGCATTCTAGCCTTAGGTTTTCTTTGAATTGAGTCTATGTATTTGCTAATTCTTACACGCATTACTCCGTTTTCCCTATATTGGTTTCTTGTTGTTTATGCTAGCTTGAAGATTACACATTGTTGTGAACTTCTATTTTTTTGGATAAAGTAAGTATATTAACCAAAGAAATAACAAAAGCACAAGGGCATACCCCAGAGAGCTAAGGAAGACAGGCCTTCCTATCTACGAAACAAAAGTCAATTAGGCTAAAGACAAGCAAAAGCAAATAAGAAAATATCATCATATTGCCAAGATTGTTGAAGACATCTATTATCACGTTGTGAACTTCTATGATAAGTCATATTCACATTATATTGAGTGCAAACACGAGTGGAGTGGAGTGATACGTAATTGAGTGCAAACACGTGAGCGTGTGAGATTGTGAGCTTATATAATTATTTTCACATATTTGTTACGTATAATGTGTTTGTTGAAGCTTTGAGATGGCAGGTACTAGTTGACGGTGGATGAGAAGCTTGAGGCTTTAGATAGAAAGTTTACAGATATGATGGAGAACATGAATACTGCTTTGGAGAGGTTGTCAAAGAGTGTTGATAGTATACAGACAAGCAGTATTCCACGAGTACCACCACAAGTTGTGCCACCGCGGCAAGTTCCACCACCTCGAGTACCAGTAGTGGAAGAAGAGGCCGAGAATGATCCTGATGGGTTTGATGATTTGGAAGACTCAGTTGAGGAGGAAGAGAGGTATAGGCCCAGGAATCATAGGCAAGAGCGGAGGCATGATAGAAGAGATATGAGGTTTGATAGGCAGAGAGGATTTGATGACAGACGTGAGGATTATGAAAGGAGGGGTTATGGTAGACATGGTGATATTGATGGTGATATTGATGGTGATTTGAGTAGCATCAAGATCATGATACCAAACTTCCAGGGCAAGAATGATCCTGAAGCGTATTTGAAGTGGGAGAAGAAAATAGAGTTGATTTTCAACTATCATCATTACTCTGATGTGAAGAAGATCAATCTGGCAGTCATGGAATTCACTGATTATGCAATGATTTGGTGGGATCAGATTGTCACTAACAGAAGGAGGAATTATGAGAGGCCGGTTCATACATGGGAAGAACTTCGAGGT
The DNA here is from genome assembly GCA_019454045.1 of Zanthoxylum bungeanum. Classification (NCBI taxonomy): domain Eukaryota; kingdom Viridiplantae; phylum Streptophyta; class Magnoliopsida; order Sapindales; family Rutaceae; genus Zanthoxylum; species Zanthoxylum bungeanum. Next base: position 36,422 of record SKCR01041526.1, read on the forward strand.
CTCATGAGGAAACGATTCATACCCAGCCATTACTACCGAGAGTTGTATCATAAATTACAACATATGTATCAAGGGGCCAAGAGTGTAGAGGATTACTATACTGAGATGGAGGTTGCCTTAATCAGGGCAAATATAGTGGAGGATGCAGAGCCTACTATGACACGGTTTCTAGGGGGTTTGAATAGAGAGATTGCCAACATGGTGGAGTTGCATTATTATGTTGATTTGGAGGATATGATTCACATGGCTATCAAGGTAGAGAGGCAACTAAAGAAGAAGACTACATCCAGATTTTGTACTCAGACTACTTCTGCATGGAAGGGGAAATGGGTTCCTAATGATCGACGGGATGGAGGCTTTAACAAGCCAAGGACCGAACCAAGTGCCAAGGGTAAGGAGGCGGCGGAACCAAGCAAGGCTAGACCAAAACCTGAGGGTACAACACCCAAGACTAAGGACGTCAAGTGCTTCAAGTGTTTGGGGATGGGACATTATGCTTCACAGTGCCCCAACAGACGCACATTGGTAATTGATAAGAAGAGTGGTGAGGTACATTCTACTGACAGTGAGGTTGAGGTTGAGGATGATGAGCCTGCGATGGAGGATACTAGTGATAGAGAGGGAGTTGCATACCTGCTGGATAACTTGTCCTTAGTTGTGAAACGTGCTTTGAGTGCACATATTGGTGAGGATGAGTGTGATATGCAAAGGGAGAACATATTCCATACTTGATGTCGTGTGAATAGCAAAGTGTGTAGTATGATCATTGACGGGGGCAGTTGTACTAATATCGCAAATACATATTTAGTTGAGAGGTTGGGATTAGATTACTTAAAGCATCCCAAGCCTTACAAGTTGCAGTGGTTGAATGACCGTGGAGAAGTACGGGTGACTAGGCAAGTATTATTGAGCTTCACCGTTAGGCCTTATACCGATGATGCTTTGTGTGATGTTATACCCATGCATGCAGGACACATTCTTTTAGAAAGGCCATGGCAGTTTGATAGAAAGGTTATACACGATGGGTTTAAGAATAAGTATTCATTTTAGCATAAGGGAAAACCCATTACCTTATACCCACTTACACCGACGCAAGTCCACGAAGATCAAGTCAAGTTGCAACTTGAGAGAGATAAAGATAAAGAGAGTGCAAACACAGCCTTGGAGAAAACACATGAGGGGAGTGTGACCGAACCTGGTACGGAAATTAAGGCTAAGGCGTGAGTGTTCCCAAGGGGTGTGTGAGTGAACCTAATGGGGAAACGAAAGGGCGAGTGAAAAAGAGCTTCTACATTGGTGAGGGTGAAACAAGGAGAGCTTACAAGGCTAGCAAGCTCATGATTTTGCTAGTCTACAAAGATCACCATATTTGTTTAGCTAACACTGAACCTTTGCTTCCTTTGTCCATTTCATCTCTTTTTCAGGAATTCAATGATGTGCTGACAGAGGACATTCCTAGTGGGCTCCCACCCATTAGAGGTATTGAGCACCGGATAGATTTCATACCTGGCGCAATCATTCCTAATAGACCAGCCTATCGAAGTAATCCGGAGGAAACAAAAGAACTTTAGAGGCAAGTGCGGGAGTTGATGGAGAAAGGGTATGTCAGAGAAAGTATGAGTCCCTGTGCGGTACCAGTTCCTCTAGTTCTTAAGAAAGATGGGACGTGGCGTATGTGCGTTGATTATCGAGCGATCAATAATATAACGGTAAAGTATCGTCACCCTATTCCTAGACTAGATGACATGTTAGATTAATTGCATGGTTCCAAAATTTTCTGTAAGATTGATTTAAAAAGTGGATACCATCAAATTCGCATGAGAGAGTGAGATGAGTGGAAAACTGCATTTAAGACCAAGTATGGCCTGTATGAATGGTTAGTTATGCCATTTGGTCTTACAAACGCACCTAGCACATTTATGAGATTGATGAATCATGTTATGCGTGCATTTATAGGTAGGTTTGTTGTAGTTTATTTTGATGACATCTTAGTTTACAGTAAACAATAAATGAGCATGTTACACATTTGAAGCATGTTCTTGATGTGTTAAAGCAGGAGAAACTGTATGCTAACATTGATAAATGCATTTTTTGTATGGATAGAATGGTTTTCCTTGGTTTTGTTGTAAGTGCAGATGGCATCGAAGTTGATGTGGAAAAGGTAAAGGCAATTCATGATTGGCCTACACTGACAACTGTGACCGAAGTCAGAAGCTTCCATGGATTATCGAGCTTCTACCGTAGATTTGTTAGAGACTTCAGCAGTATTGCAGCACCACTGACTGAAGTAGTGAAGAAAACTGTTGGCTTCAAATCGGAAGAAGAGCAGGAGCGTGCATTCTAGGATCTTAAAATGAAGTTGTGTAGTGTACCTGTTTTGGCGCTACCCAACTTTGAGAAGACATTTGAGATTGAGTGTGACGCATCCGAATTAGGCATTGGAGCGGTTCTTATGCAAGAAAAATGGCCAATTGCCTACTTTAGTGAAAAGCTTAACGGAGCAGTTTTGAGATACCCCACATACGACAATGAGTTGTATGCACTAGTGAGAGCCCTTGAGACTTGGCAGCATTATCTATGGCCTAAAGAGTTTGTGATCCATACAGATCATGAGTCATTGAAGTATTTGAAAGGTCAATGTAAGCTAAACAAATGGCATGCACGATGGTTAGAGTTTGTTGAGACATTTCCATACGTAATCCGCTACAAACAAGGTAAGGAAAACATTGTCGCCGATGCACTATCGCGAAGGTATGCTTTACTTTTTTTTGGATAAGGTAAGTATAATAACCAAAAGAAAACTATACAAGAGCAAAAGGGCATACCCTAGTGTTAGGAAACATAATCCCTAATATATTTACATGTTTATTAATCCTTGATTACTATTTAATCACATGCATTGATTACTATGTAATCACATGTATTTGGATGCATAATGACTTTCTCTAACCCTTCCAAAAATGTTACCATCATGGGTGTACCATATGTTCCCCATTTAACATTTCACTAATTGTTGTTACTTAACAACCCTTGTTGTTACTTAATTATTTGATTAACAACTCTTGTTGTTTACTTAATTATTTGATATTACTAATTGTTGTTATTCAACAACACCAAATAATTAACTTAATAATTTCCAATATGAAATTATTACTAATTGTTGTTATTTAACAACATCAAATAATTTGCTTAATAATTTCCAATTAACAACAATTAACATTATCCAACATCTCCCACTCACACATGATGGGATTAACAATTTTTATTATCTCTACAAGAATAATTCATACTTTGCAATTATGCCCTGCGACCAGCATACTTCGAGAGCTCACTTGCTATACATCTGTTAGGAATATATAGCCGCTCGAAAAATGGATAGAACCATAGTGGATTATGTATGCAGTATCCTCGATCATTTATCACATTAAATCTCTCTCGATCTCTTTTCGATGTAATATTTATTTTGTATTCACAATCATGTTTGATCACATAGAATAACATAATTGGTCGACCAGTGAATACAAGCTAATGTGATATTACTCATATAATGATCTTTCTCCTTTCTCGAATCTCTCAACTTTGATTCAATTCGCTTTTCCAGAGATATCCTTTCGGATCGAATCTCTCATGATCCTTCAGTAACATTCCAAGATAGCAATCATTAAATCTAAGTTTTAAGAAGCAGACAAGAGTCTAAAGGGTACAATGTGAGATTGAAATAATCTCAAGGGTCTCACACAATATCAAGACTGAGATCTTTACTTGTATTACCCTCAATAGCCGCAAATGTACACATGGTATGAAAACATGTGCTACGATATTCTCTCCTTTCCCATGGAGCGTATGTCTCATAAAATACCGTACAGATTATAGTTCAGACAAACACAATGTCTAACTCATAACTGACATTAAGACAAGTAAGGTGAAATGAACTTATTCACCTTAGGTCATATCATAGAGAAAGTAACCTCATAACGACATTACTTAATTTTCAAGCTTGAGCTCTCTAAATTATCACTCAGATAATTAGCTTAAAAATTTGTCTCATCTCCCATTAACACAAAGTAATGGAGGCGATTGCCCGTGTGAGAGAGCCAATCATTCACTTGTCCGACATACTTCTCATACTAACAAATAGTATATTTGTTTAAACATGTATCAACATAATAACATGTAAGCATTGAACAAAAAAAATCAATGAGTATTAACATTAGTAAACATTATTGGGAAAAATACATATCATAATATGTAAGCACATTAACATCTACGCAATCCCTGAGTTTTTACATGTCTAACAAAGACATCTCTAGGAACAGGCTTGGTCAATGGATCTGCTACCATTTCTTGCGTAGAAATGTACATCATGTTTACCTCTTCTCGTGCAACTATGTCTTTCACAAAGTTATATTTGGTATCTATATGTTTCGTTTTACAATGGAATTTTGGGTCTTTTGTGTAGGCTATCGCTGCTTCACTATCACAGTTAACTAATACTGGACCAGAAGCTTCATTTGACATACCCAAATGATCCAAGAACCTTTTCAACCACACAGCCTCTTGTACTGCTGATGAAAAGGCCACAAATTCAGCCTCCATTGTGGATAAGGCTATACAAGATTGTTTCTTACTGCTCCATGAAATGGCACCATTGTTTAGCAAGAAAACAAAACCGGAGGTAGATTTTCTTTCATCTAAATCTCCTCCCCAGTCAGCATCAGTATAGCCTCTCAATTGCAGATCATTTCCTTGATAACACAATGAGTAATCAGCTGTACCTCTCAAATACCTAAATATTCTTTTAACTGCTTTCCAATTTGCTAGTCCTGGATTGGATTGGTATCTACTTACCATTCCAACAGCGAAACAGATATCAGGTCTTGTACACAACATTGCGTACATTAAACTTCCAACTGCATTTGCATAAGGAACTTTCTTCATTTGTTCCTTTTCCTGTGGAGTTTCAGGACACATCTACGACTCAAAGCTTCAGTTTTCGTGATAGGAGTATCAATGGGTTTACAAGCCTGCATTTGGAAGCGTTCAAGAATTTTCTTTATATATGACTCCTGTGAAAGAGATAATAAATTCTTTGAACGATTTCTTGAGACCTTAACCCCAAGAATATATGCAGCTTCACCCATATCTTTCATCTCGAAGTTAGATGATAACCATTCTTTAATGTGTTTTACAAACTCCTTATCATTTCCGGCTATAAGTATATCATCCACGTACAAAGATAAGATAATGAACTTATCTTTATCTCTCTTGGTGTACACACAATGATCCTCATCTATCATTGTGAAATCATTCGAAATGATTGTATTGTGGAATCGTATATACCATTGTCTAGACGATTGCTTGAGACCATATATAGACTTTAAAAGTCTACATACTTTCTCCTTTTCATTTTCTTTTATGAAGCCTACTGGTTGTTCCATGTAGATTTCTTCATCAAGTTCTCCATTGAGAAAAGCAGTCTTTACATCCATTTGATGTAATTCTAGATCCATACTTGCTACTATAGCCAGAATCAAGCGAATTGAGGTAAACCTTACAACAGGTGAAAAAGTCTCTTCGTAGTCAATTCCTTCCTGTTGCGTATACCCTTTTGCCACAAGTCGTGCTTTATATCTTTCGATATTGCCATCGGCATTACGCTTTATTTTAAGAACCCATTTGTTCTTAACAGCTTTGCGTCCTTTGGGTAGATCAACCAATTCTCAAACTTGGTTGGACCTCATTGACTCCATTTCATCTTCCATTGCTTTCATCCATTTTTCCTTAGCAGGACACTGAAGAGCCTCTTTTATGTTTCTAGGTTCTTCATCATCTTGAGGTAGAATCATAAAGGTTTCTCCTTCGATATCGAAACGACGTCGAGGAATGCCTATACGATTACTACGTCGCAATTGGGATTCTAGTGGTGGAACTGATTCCTCACTTTCGATATTATTCCCATTTGGATCGTGCACATTGCTTCCACTTGGATTATGTACATCCCTCCCACTCGGATCACGTAAATGAGACTCGTGTGAAACTAATTCATCATTTTGAGATTCATGTGAAACAGATTCATCATGTTTTCTCAAATTTCTCTCATCACTCCCACTTGAATTAGGTAAACCCGAGTGTTCACCAATCATGTGATCCATGTGATCTGGAGTTTCATATAAAGATAAATATTGACCTATCTCTCCCTGCTTTGGAAAATCATTTTCTAAAAATGTGATATCTCGTGATTCAAATTCTGTCACGCCTCCACTTTCATGTTCACTTATGCAAACATATCCTTTTGATTGTTCAGAATATCTTATGAAGATACTCTTTTTTCCTCTTGGGCCTAACTTTCCATGTTCGTGAGAACGCACATGAACATAAGCCGCACAACCCCAAGGTTTTAGAAAGTGAATATCTGGTTTACGACCTGTCCATAACTCATATGGTGTGGTGGATACAGATTTAGATGGCACTCGGTTAAGTACATATGTGGCAGTTAATAATGCATCACCCCAATAGGTTATAGGCAAATTTGCTTGTGCCATCATAGACCTAACCATTTCAAGAAGAGTTCTATTTCTTCTTTCCGCAACACCATTTTGTTGAGGAGTAGCAGGAGTTGTCAACTGACAACTAATTCCTTTTTCATCACATAATTCTCTGAACTGATCAGATAAGTACTCACGACCACGGTCAGTGCGTAGTGCTTTAATTTTCTTGTCTAATTGATTTTCTGTAAAATTCATAAATTTCTTGAAACATTCTAATGCTTCATATTTATGAGCAATCAAATATACATAACCAAAGCCTGTAAAATCATCTATGAATGTGATGAAATAACCATCAAGAAAATAACCAGATCATAGTGTATTGTACCTAAGTACAAATCAACACCAAATTTATGGAAGTTCAAATTGAAACCTAAATTAACCAAAACCAACACAGAGACTAAATTTCGACGAATTTTTGGAGCAAACAATACATCATGTAGTAGTAAAGTTTTTCCACCATGCATGACTAACTTGCATGTTCCTATGCCTTTGACTTCAACCCGTGAGTTGTTGCCAACATATATCCACTTCACCCCAGGTGAAATTCGCCGAAATTCCACAAAGGCATCTCTATCCTTCGCTACATGGTTTGTGGCTCCTGAGTCTACAGCCCACAAAGGATTAGATTCAGTTAGAAAGATTGAACTTGAAACACATATTTCATTTAAATATGCACGAAAGGTATTCACCTTTTTAGGCTCAGTGCAGTCACGAGCAAAATGACCTTTCTTACCACAGTTAAAACATTTAACCTTTGCCATGTTTTTCTTTTTGGTAGGACGTTTTCCTTTCCCATGTTGATTGGTTTTCTGTTTCTTTTCTGGCTTGGAAGAATTTTGTTCTTTTCCAAACTGGAACCCACCACCATGAAATTTTCTTTTCTTCTTGAAACCCCCAGGTTTGCTAGTTTCTGTCATATACACTTCAGTATTTGACTTAGCAGCCGCAAGGCGGTCGCTTTCTAATTCAAGGTGACGTTTAGCATCATCAAAGGTTTTGATGCTCTCATTGTGGGTCAAATGCATCTTCATATGCTCCCAGCTATTTGGAAGAGAACGAATGACCGCTTGGACTTTCTGTTCATCTGTAAGAACATGTCCAACATCTGCCAGTTCAGTAATCATGTTTGACATTTGCCTCAAGTGTTTTGACATAGTGAACTCAGGACGTTTCTTGTATGTGTCAAACTTGATTGTCAGTGACCTGAGTTTGGTTATTGAGGTACTACCAAATTTTTCAGCTAGTGTGGACCACATGTCCTTAGCCATGTCATATTTTCTGAACTCTTTCATTAGGTCATTATCCATACTACTCAGCAACGTAATGCGGGCAATGGAATTCTTTTTCTTCCAGGCCTCATAAGTGACATGAGTCCAACCACACCAGAGACATTACAGGATGCAGCTAACAACTTGGAAGAACCCATGCAATTGCCAACAGGGCCAATCACACGCCAAAGAGCAAAGAAGATCAGAGAGGCCTTTGCGGGACTAGCTCAGAGCTATGTGACCAGTTGCAACAACCAAGTCAAGTGCACACCAGAGACACATATGGGCATAACCAGAGAGGTCCCCAAGCTATTTCATTTGACCCAGATCAGCTCAGACTGAAGCATAGCAGAGCAGCTTCAGCACCAGCACCCTTTTGACCCGATTTCACCCATTTTGGGACTATGTTGAATTCGGCCAAATGGGGGCATTTTTGTCATTTTTGCTCGACATTTTGACTTTATTTATGATGTAGTTAGCATGGTTGACTATGCCATTAGGCTTAATTATGCTTAGATTTGTACTTAGCCGGAAGCATGTCAATTTACTATAGCATGTAAGCACCTTAATTAGCTTAAGTGAGATTAGCTTCTAATATTTGTTTTAAGTTTATTTAGGTGCAAAAGGACCTTAATGGTCGTGGTTGAGGTGCTTGACTTAGGGATTTTGGTAATTTTAGCTCTAGGGTCATTTTAGTCTTTTTACTCTTTTGTAACCCTTATTATATGACTCTTCTTTGTATTTTTTGAACAACAAACGTAATATACATAATTTTGAAAGAGAGAAAAGCTTGAGCTTTCCATGGCTATGGCCAAAACCTTGTTGAGGGAGGGATTCCCCTTTTCAAGTTCAAATTGACTTATCTAAGCTTGGCAACTTAGTGGCGTCTCCATTGCTAGCAAAATAAAATCTGATTTCATGCTTGTGGTTATCATGGACGTGAGTTTCATGGTGGTTAGGGGCTGATCTTGGTTGGGTTTTGTTCCTACAAAATCAGTATTCAAAGTTCTTGGGGTTTTGAGAAAGATGCTTGGGGGTTTGCTTGGTTTCCAACCCAAGTGAGTTCTTGTCAATAAGCCTCTCGGTCTCGCCTGTGTTGGGCCGTAGTGCCCTGTTCAGGTTCAGCCATGCTCATTTTCAAAGTTTCAAGAACCTCTTGTTCTTCTAGCACATATTGGATTTTCATGCTCCAAATTTCATAATTATCGCCATTCAGTTTCTCACCCTTATTGAGTTCAGCAATAATGTTCTTTGTTGCGGAAGCCATTAAAAAACACAAAGTTTCTACAGACATTCATGCACAAATGTTAATACTTTTAACTTATTTTACCATGAAATAAATTATGTTTAATAAGATTTTTCAATGGGGTTAGAGTCAAAAGGCCACTATGTGTCCAATCATCATCCAATTACCCAATGTAAAAATATTATCAACATAATCAATCATGTAAAATCATTTTCTAAAAATTACATAAATTCTTAGAACATCTTAATCATGCGACTATTGTACATGACAATCATTGATTTAATTACATAAATTAAATTCAACATTAAACATTCATACATATAAATACAATATTTACATGTCGTGAAGTAACAAACAATTACACACATAAACATTAACATAGTTTTATCATAGAGAAAAACTAATATCTAACACTTAAAACTTTTTCAGTTCTAGTGTTCCAACGAATAAAAATCTTTGGATAAGAATCCTCAAATTCTTTCGGTAACTGGTAATTGATCTTGGACAACCATGGGAAACCAATTGCAAATTTCGGATCCTTGCAACGTTTCCGAGACATCAAAGGAAAAATGGTATTATTTGCCTTAGATTGAAGATACTCAATCGCTAACCTCTCAATGGCTATGTTGTATTGAACACGTAGTTCTTCTGTATGAGTTACTAATTTCCAAATATCAGTAAGCCTTTTTTGCCATATTTTCGGGAGAGTATTTCGTAGGTATCTCAGTATGTTCGATTGTCCTATCCAATTACCCTCCCATATAGATTCTTGTAACATGTTATTGAAGGTGATTATATGCGAGATCATATCATCATCTTCTTTCATCCGATATTTATCCAAATCCTGCAACATGTCTTTCAATCTTTCACTGTGGGAGGATGTCATAACTCTTTTTGCAGTTTTTTGTCTGATCGGCATGATTTTTCTGCAACAAATACAAAGAAAAATCAATATAATGAAACACGAAGTTACATTAACTAGAATAAACATCACAAAGATATTCATTTACATAAACACAAAGTTTATATGATAAAACAAATTTATCATGGCCGATTAATACAATATGCAAAAATACTAGACATTTAATCATGACGGATCGGAATTACCGAAGCAAAACGATACATACATGACCAACACGGATGTCCACGTGCCATGCACGCGCCACAGGAGTACCTCACGCGCCTCCACGCGCCGTCAAGCGCCAGCCACGGGCTCCCACTCGCCCTCACGCGCCGACTAGCCTCGGTTTATTTCCACGCGCAGACGACATGTCGTCCGCTTGTTCTGTGGCCGTATGACATGTCGTTTTAATCTAATAATGCCATCCGACTTGTCGTTTGACATGGTCATGGACGACATGTCGTCTGTTTCTGTTATATTCGTACGACTTGTCGTACGGGAAAAGCGGATGACATGTCGTCCTCTTCTCTAATCACCGGATGACATGTAGTACATCTATTCTGGGAGTGTTTTTCTGGGTAAAAATAGATTCATCTAGCCAACTTCTAGGGTCCATATCTTTCTCAATTTTAATCCAAATTAAGCAAATGATATACCAAATTGAAGATCTCATGACCTAGTTTTCAAAACATATTTGAACATGTGATTATCAATTTTCTACAGAGAGTTATTACGGCCCAAAGTTGGAAGAAAATCATTTTTGAAAAACAAAAATCGGAAGGATTTTCAACATTGTTCATGCATGTTCATGCAATTTTTTGTGTAATCCAACTAGAATACATGCATTTAAGCTCTGATACCAATGTTAGGAAACATAATCCCTAATATATATACATGTTTGTCCTCTTAGGATCTAACCATACATGTATTACTAGTCCTAGATTTATTTACATGCTAATTGAAATAAATCTATACTAACCACAACACAATTGCATACCTTTTATGCTTGTAGAGACCTCTTAATCAAACTTAATTGATTGCTTAACTCAATAAGCAAATGGTCTTATTTATAGGAGGGAAACCAAGTCACTATTAGCTCACATGCATGGATTACTATTAATCCTTGATTACTATTTAATCACATGCATTGATTACTATGTAATCACATGTATTTGGATGCATAATGACTTTCTCTAACCCTTCCAAAAATGTTACCATCATGGGTGTAACATATGTTCCCCATTTAACATTTCACTAATTGTTGTTACTTAACAACCGTTGTTGTTACTTAATTATTTGATTAACAACTCTTGTTGTTTACTTAATTATTTGATATTACTAATTGTTGTTATTCAACAACACCAAATAATTAACTTAATAATTTCCAATATGAAATTATTACTAATTGTTGTTATTTAACAACATCAAATAATTTGCTTAATAATTTCCAATTAACAACAATTAACATTATCCAACACCTAGGAAACTAGAGAGGACAGGCCCTCCTAGAAGAAAAGCCGAAAGACTACGAGCAAAATAAGATCAAAAGAAGATGGATTCACCTTCCGTAATAAGCTAGCACGATTCCGAACATAAAAAACAATATCGCAAAGAAGAACAGAAACAGGCCGAAGAGGTTCATCATGGGTACGGGTATTCCTCTCCCTTCAAGTATGGTAGACTGGCGCAGCAAAAGACAACCAAATAAGAAGATGACACAAAGAGGTGTCGGAAAATCGACACATCCACTCAACAGTCTGAGGCCAATCACGGTAAATCTTTGTTTATTTTTGGACCTGGGTTTTGTTGTGTTCTTCATGTAGTTCGTCATATACATTCTTTTCTTTAGCATATGTTGAAGAAATAAGCATGTTCTTGGGCGGCTGTGTGATTTGTTTCTAAAACCCTAGTGAAGTGAGAAAAGAAAATAAACCATCAAATTCAGACTCTGAAATCAGACCCTGAAAACTTAGCCTATGAAATTAGACTCTGTAATCAGACCCTGAAAACTTAGCCTCTAAAATTAGACCCTGAAATCAGACCCTGAACTCAGCCTCTGAAATCGGACCCTGAAAATTAGCCTATTTAGACTCTGAAATCAGACCCTGAAACACAGCCTATGAAATCAGACCCTGAAAATCAACCTCTGAAATCAGAACCTAAATTAGCCTCTGAAGTCAGAACCAGAAATCAGCCTCTGAAATTAGAACCTTAGCATCAGAACTGAACTTAACTTTTGCTCAGACCCTGATTTCAGAACCACAATATCAGCATCTGAAATTACCATAAAAAATGTGGACTTGAGTGATAGTGATCACTTGAGGAAAAAAAAAAGTAAAAAAAAGTAAAAAAGTGATCACTTGAGTGATAATGATCACTTGTTATTTTCATTTCAGTTCTTGTTGAATCTTGTTTCTGTTTTCATTTTGTTTATTTCTGGATCTGATTTTGTTGTGTTTTGCATATCAGTTCATCTTTTATCATTTTCCAGTTCTGGGTTTTTGTTCTGTTCTTCATATCAGTTCGTCATATACTTTCTGTTCTTTAGCATATGTTGAAGAAATAAGCATGTTCTTTGGCGGCTGTGTGATTTGTTTCTAAAACCCTAGTGAAGTCTGAAATCAGACCTTAAAACTTAGCCTTTGAATTCAGACCCTGAAATCAGACTCTAAAAACTTAGCCTTTGAAATCTGACTCTGAATTCAGACCCTGAAACTTAACCTTTGAAATCAGACTCTAAAACTTAGCCTTTGAAATCTGACTCTGAAATCATACCCTGAAAAGTAACATCTGAAATCAGACCCTGACCAGTAGCCTCTGAAATCAGACCTTGAAGATTAGCCACTGAAAATCAGACTATGAAATCAGACCTTGAAAAGTAACATCTGAAATCAGACCCTGACTAGTAGCCTCTGAAATCAGACCCTGACCAGTAGCCTCTGAAATCAGACCCTGAAGATTAGCCACTGAAAATCAGACCCTGAAAAGTAACATCTGCAATCAGACCCTGACCAGTAGCCTCTGAAATCAGACCCTGAAAAGTAACCTCTGAAATCAGACACTGACCAGTAGCCTCTGAAATCAGACCCTGAAAAGTAACCTCTGAAATCAGACACTGACCAGTAGCCTCTGAAATCAGACCCTGACCAAAAGCCTCTGAAATCAGAACCTAAATTAGCCTCTGAAATCATAACATTAATCAGCTACTGAAGTCAGAACCTTAAACAGTTTCTGAAGTTATCAAAAAAAAAAGGGACTTGAGTGATATTGATCACTTGAGCAAAAAAAAAGAGTAAAAAAGTGAAATTTTTTGGTTGAATTTGGTTTGTTCCATATTATCATTTAAGTGCCCGTGGAGGGTATTCCATCAAAATTTCTATATAGGTGCCAAATTTTCTCCCGAAATTGCTTACGACCGTGAATTTGCATGCTTATTTTTTTTACATTGTGCTAATTGTTTATTTTCTTATTCCAAATACTCTAGTTTAAGTATTATTGATTGAGTGTTCGTCGTTGCTATTCCTGTTCGCATTTTGTTTCCACATGTCCCATATATATATTATTAGATCTTGTGTTTCATGATGGCTTGAGGACTACATTTGGTTTGTATTCTTGGATTGAGTGTGATTCACATTTGAATTGAGGACGAACTCAAGAGTGGTAAAAGGCAGTGATTGTGAGCACAGTATCGGGTAAAAGCCAATAGAGTGCAAACACGAGTGGAGTGATATCATTCGAGTGTAAACACGTGAGATTGTGAGGATTTACATATTTGCTTTACTTTCTTGTTATTTCTAATCTGTTTCTTTAGTGTTGAGATGGCAGGTCTAACCATTGATGAAAAGCTCGAGGCCTTGGATAGAAAATTTATAGATATGATGGAGAACATGAATACTGCTTTGGAGAGATTGTCCAAGAATGTAGAGAGTATTCAAACTGGTAGTGGACCCAGAGCACCACCACTCTAGCATATACCACCACCTCAGAATGTACCAACACCTAATGATGTGCCACCTCGACGTGTACCACCACAGTATGTACCACCATATGAAGAGGAAACTGAAAATGAGTTTGATGATTCTGATGGTCTTGATGATGGGGAGGATAGATTTCAGCCTGGACAAGATATGAGGCCTAATAGGAGGTTTGATAGGAGGAATGATAGGAGGGATAGACGGTTTGATGATAGATGTGCATTTGATGCCAGAAGAGAGGATTATGATAGGAGGGGATATGGTAGACGAGGAGATGTAGATGGTGATCTAGGTAGCATCAAGATCAAGATACCAACATTCCACGACAAGAATGATCCTGAAGCTTACTTATAATGGGAAAAGAAAATAGAATTGATTTTCAACTATCATCACTACTCAGACGAGAATAAGATCAATCTGGCAATGGCAGCAATTGAGTTTACTGATTATACTATGATTTGGTGGGATCAGCTTGCCTCTACTCATAGAAGAAATTATGAGAGACCGGTTCAGACATGGGCAGAACTTAGAGGTCTCATGAGAAAGAGATTTATACCCAGCCATTCCTATAGGGAATTGTATCATAAACTACAACATCTGTATCAGGGGACCAAGAATGTGGCCTATAACACAGAGATGGAAGTTGCCATGATCAGGGCAAATGTAGTTGAGGATGCAGAAGCTACTATGGCACGTTTCTAGGGGGCTTGAATAGAGAGATTGCAAACATGGTGGAGTTGCATCACTATGTTGATTTGGAGGATATGCTTCACATGTCTATCAATGTAGAAAGGCAACTCAAGAAAAAGTCAACATCCAGATTTGGCACTCAGGCTACTTCTGCATGGAAGGGGAAATGAGTTCCGAATGAGAAGCGAGATGGAGGCTTTGACAAGCCTAGAGGCGAGTTCAATGGAGGCTTTAATAAGCCTAGGGTCGAACCTAATGAAAGAAACACACTTGGATTCGAAATCAAGCAAACCCCAAGCAACGGACAGAACCCCAAGTGACATGAGTCAAACCACACCAGAGACATTACAGGATGCAGCTAACAACTTGGAAGAACCCATGCAATTGCCAACAGGGCCAATCACACGCCAAAGAGCAAAGAAGATCAGAGAGGCCTTTGCGGGACTAGCTCAGAGCTATGTGACCAGTTGCAACAACCAAGTCAAGTGCACACCAGAGACACATATGGGCATAACCAGAGAGGTCCCCAAGCTATTTCATTTGACCCAGATCAGCTCAGACTGAAGCATAGCAGAGCAGCTTCAGCACCAGCACCCTTTTGACCCGATTTCACCCATTTTGGGACTATGTTGAATTCGGCCAAATTGGGGCATTTTTGTCATTTGTGCTCGACATTTTGACTTTATTTATGATGTAATTAGCATGGTTGACTATGCCATTAGGCTTAATTATGCTTAGATTTGTACTTAGCCGGAAGCACGTCAATTTACTATAGCATGTAAGCACCTTAATTAGCTTAAGTGAGATTAGCTTCTAATCTTTGTTTTAAGTTTATTTAGGTGCAAAAGGACCTTAATGGTTGAGGTGGTTGAGGAGGTGCTTTATTGCTTTTGGTAATTCCTCTAGGGTCATTTTAGCCTTTTTACTATTTTGTAACCCTTATTATATGACTCTTCTTTGTATTTTGGACAACCAACGTAATATACAGAATTTTGAAAGAAAGAAAAGCTTGAGCTTTCCATGGCTATGGCCAAAACCTTGTTGAGGGAGGGATTCCCCTTTTCAAGTTCAAATTGACTTATCTAAGCTTGGCAACTTAGTGGCGTCTCCATTGCTAGCAAAATACAATCTGATTTCATGCTTGTGGTTATCATGGACGTGAGTTTCATGGTGGTTAGGGGCTGATCTTGGTTGGGTTTTGTTCCTACAAAATCAGTATTCAAAGTTCTTGGGGTTTTGAGAAAGATGCTTGGGGTTTGCTTGGTTTCCAACCCAAGTGAGTTCTTGTCATTTGGTATCATGAGCTTAGGGTTCTGAGGTCTGATTTCCTATCCTTGTGTTGTTTAATCTTGTATTCATCTTTGTTTTGTTGTTGTTGTTGATTTCGGCCATTAAGGAATTTGTCCTCAAGTTTCGGCCATGTGGTGTTCTTGTGTGTTCTTTGTTGTTTTTTGTTGTTTCTTTCAGATTTTAATCCTTGTTGCATGAATAACAATCTGTCCTTTAGTAGTTTGTGCTAATTTTGAGTATTTCTTTGAGTTAAGCTTTGGCTACTTAGGTCAAAATTGGGGCTTTTTTGTTCTTTGCTTGAATCAAGTGTTTAGTTGTTAATTTATGTTACTAGGACGTGTTTAACATTGTTATTAAGTTATTAGTTTCAAAAAAAAAAAAAAAAAAAGCATCAGGTCAGATTCGGCCAAGGAAGTACCATCACCACCCTTGCTTTGTTCTTGCCATATACAAGTCACTTAGCTTGTTTTCAATAGGTATTGTTCATATCTACTTTGAGAAAATCAGATTGCACTTCATTACTCCTAGCATTTGCTTGAACTAGCTTGTTTGCAATCTTTGTGAAGTTGTTGCAATCTTGTGAAGTGTGTGGAAAACAAGTGTGTTTGAGTGATTTGGTGAGGCATTTGAGTGAATGAGTGTTGAAACAAAATGAAATGCTTATGGATTGATGAGGCCGTGACTTACTCCTGAAGTTTACTTAAGCTTGTGTGTTGTTAACTTTGTGAGACAAGTCTGGTTGCTTTGTTACACATATTGCCGTGAGTAAGATGCTTGATGTGCTTATGTTAAAGCATGAATTAACAAGTGTGCTTGCTGATTTGCGTGAGCTATCATTAGCTTGACATTGGATTTGTGTTGAAAGCATTAGCATGACATTGAAAATGGAAGCACTCATGAGCTTGACATGGAAACTTGAGTAGCCATCATTGCATTTGAGAGGTGCTTGAAGAGGCAAGCTGCTGCATCACCAAGTTAGTTGGAAAAAGTGTTTAGTTGGTTTGTAACTTACCATTGTCGAATTGACATGCTTACTTGACCTACTTGTAAGCTACTTACGTAAGCAGCTGAGTCACCTGCTTGTTGAAAAAAAAAAAAGTGAAAAAAAAAAAGAAGAAAGAGAATTGGTCGCATTGTGCTTAGCTTGATTAGACCATTTGCAAGTTGATTGGATTGCTTTACATGAGTTACATTGATTTGATTTGGTATTGTATTGGTTTGAGCTTGAAAGACTATATTTGTGTTATTGCCGAATTGAAATCCTTTGTGCTTCATTGTGTTTCATTGGAGTGTAAACACTTGTGAGTGTGTGTGAGAAGAAAAGAAAGGTGAGCTCAAACACTATAGCGAGTGACCACAAGATTGCTTCAGTGACACGTTGATTGCTTGCTTGCTTATTTATTGCATTTAGCTAACTCATCATTCTTTCTTATTCTGAGCACTCTAGCTATAAGTTTCTTTCGATTGAGTCTCCGTGATTACTTATCTTATTTGCTTTATTCCACCTGCTCTATATATACATTGTGTTTCTGCTAGCTTGTGGACTACATCTTAGTTGACCATTCTGGGAATTGAGTTGATTTGTAATTGAATTGAGGAAGAACTCAATAGTGGTAAAAGGCAGTGAGTGTGAGCACAGTATCGGGTAAAAGCCAATAGAGTGCAAACACGAGTGGATTGAGATATAATTGAGTGTAAACACGTGAGATTGTGAGCTTGAGAGGATTTTACATATGTATTACTTTCTTGTTATTACTAATTTGTTTGTTGAGCTTTGAAATGGCAGGTGTTAGTTTAACCGTCGATGAGAAGCTTGCAGCTATGGATAGAAAGTTTACAGATATGATGGAGAATATGAATGCTGCATTGGAAAGGTTGTCCAATAGTGTAGAGAGTATTCAGTCGGGCAGTGTTCCCAGAGCACCACCACCTCAGAATGTACCACCACCTCATAATGTACTACCACCTCATAATGTACCACCACCTCATAATGTGCCACCACGTCGAGTACCACCGCAACATATACCATCAGATGAAGAAGAAGCGAGAGAATGACTTTGATGATTTTGATGATCTTGATGATGTTGAGGAGAGGTTTCAGCCTAGACAAGATAGGAGGCATGGTAGGGGGTTTGGTAGAGGGTGTGATAGGAGGTTTGATGGGAGACATAATAGGAGGGATAGACGATTTGATGATAGAGGTGCATTTGATGATAGGCGAGGGGATTATGATCGAAGGGGTTTTGGTAGACGAGGGGACTTAGATGGAGATCTAGGTAGCATTAAAATCAACAAGATACCAACCTTTCAGGGGAAGAATGATCCCGAGGCTTATTTGGAATGGGAGAAGAAGATTGAGCTGATATTCAATTGCCATCACTACTCAGATGTGAAGAAAATCAATCTGGCAGCTATTGAGTTTACTGATTATGCCATGATATGGTGGGATCAGATTGCTACTCGGAGAAGAAACTATGAGAGACCAGTTCAGACTTGGGAAGAACTCAGAGGTCTTATGAGGAAGAGGTTCATTCCGAGCCATTACTACCGTGAGTTGTATCAGAAGCTACAACATCTGTATCAGGGTACCAAGAGTGTTGAGGATTACTACACAGAGATGGAAGTTGCCATGATCAGGGCGAATGTAGTTGAGGATGCAGAGGCTACTATGGCACGGTTTCTTGGAGGCTTAAATAGAGAGATTGCCAACATGGTGGAGTTACATCATTATGTTGATTTGGAGGACATGCTTCACATGGCTATCAAGGTAGAGAGACAACTCAAGAAGAAGGCCACATCCAATTTGGTACTCAGACTACTTCTACTTGGAAGGGGAAATGGGTTGAATGAGAAGCGAGATGGAGGCTTTAACAAGCCTAGAGGTGATTTTAGTGGAGGCTTTAACAAGCCTAGGGCCGAACCTAGTGGCAAGGGTAAAGAGGCTGCAGAATCGAGTAAGCCTAGACCTAAACCTGAGGGTACAGCTACGAGAACTAAGGATGTCAAGTGTTTCAAGTGTTTGGGCATGGGACACTATGCTTCACAATGTCCCAATAGGCGCACCTTAGTGATTGACAAGAGCGGAGATGTGTACTCTACAGATGATGAGGTAGAGGATGAGATGCCGGAGTTAGAAGATGCTAGTGACCACGAGGGAGCTGCATACCCTTTAGATAACTTATCCCTAGTTGTTAAGCGTGCTTTGACAGCACAAGTTGTTGAGGATGAGAGTGATCAGCAGAGGGAGAACATATTCCACACCAGATGCCGTGTGAATGGTAAGGGTTGTAGTATGATTATAGATGGAGGCAGTTGTACCAATGTGGCTAGCACGGCTTTGATTGAGAGATTGGGGTTGAGTTGCTTGAAGACCCCAAGCCTTACAAGTTGCAGTGGTTAAATGATTGTGGTGAAGTGAAGGTAACGAAGCAGGTATTATTGAGCTTTACCATTGGGCCTTACACAGATGATGTTCTATGTGATGTGATTCCGATGCATGCGGGTCATATACTTTTGGGAAGGCCGTGGCAGTTTGATAAGAAGGTGATTCATGATGGGTTCAAGAATAAGTATTCATTTCAACATAAAGGGAAACCCATTACACTATACCCACTTACACCAAAGCAAGTCCATGAAGATCAGGTTAAGTTGCAACTTGAGAGGGATAAAGAGAGGGCGAGTGCAAACACTAACTTGGGGGAAACTAGTGAGAGTGTGAAAAATAAGGCCAAGGCCGAGAGTTTACCAAAAGGAAGTGAGAGTGAAAGTAAGGGGGATACCAAAGGGAGAGTGAAAAGAAGTTTCTACATGGGTGAGGGTGAAGCGAGGAGAGCTTTCAAGACTAGCAGCCTGATGCTATTGTTAGTTTACAAGGAGCCCCATGTTTATTTTTCTAACACTGACTCTTTGCTTCCTATGTCTATTTCATCTCTTTTGCAGGACTACAACGATGTACTGACTGAGGACATTCCTTGTGGGCTTCCACCCATTAGAGGCATTGAGCACCAGATAGACTTCGTACCTGGAGCAGTCATTCCCAACAGGCCATCCTATAGAAGCAATCCTGAGGAGACAAAGGAACTTCAACGGCAAGTGCGGGATTTGATGGACAAGGGGTATGTAAGGGAAAGCATGAGTCCTTGTGCAGTACCAGTGCTTCTAGTTCCTAAGAAAGATGGGACATGGCGGATGTGTGTTGATTGTCGAGCCATCAATAATATAACGTTAAAGTATCGCCATCCTATTCCTAGGCTAGATGACATGTTAGATGAATTGCATGGTTCCAAGATATTTAGTAAGATTGATTTGAAAAGTGGATACCATCAAATTCGCATGAGAGAGGGAGATGAGTGGAAAACCGCATTTAAGACCAAATATGGATTATATGAATGGTTAGTTATGCCATTTGGTCTTACAAACGCACCTAGCACATTTATGAGATTAATGAATCATGTTATGCGTGCATTTATAGGTAAGTTTGTTGTGGTATACTTTGATGACATCTTAGTTTACAGTACATCGATTGAGGAACATGAATTACATTTGAGACATGTACTTGATGTTTTACGAAAAGAACAACTGTATGCTAACTCTGACAAATGCACATTTTGCATGGATAGACTTGTTTTTCTTGGATTTGTTGTGAGTGCAGATGGCATCGAGGTAGATGTGGAGAAGGTGAAGGCAATTCAGGAATGGCCTACACCAACTACAGTGACAGAAGTCCGAAGCTTTCATGGCTTAGCGAGCTTCTATAGGAGATTTGTCAAGGACTTCAGTAGCATTGCCGCGCCATTGACCGACGAGGTAGTAAAGAAGACAGTTGGTTTTCAATGGGGCGAGGCACAAGAGCGAGCATTCCAGGATCTTAAAGCGAAGTTATGCAGTGCGCCCATTTTGGCACTACCCAACTTCGAGAAGACATTTGAAATTGAGTGCGACGCATCAGGGTTAGGTATTGGAGCAGTTCTTATGCAAGAAAAGCGGCCAATAGCCTATTTTAGTGAGAAGCTGAATGGAGCAGCTTTGAGGTACCCCACGTACGATAAAGAGTTATATGCGCTTGTGAGAGCACTTCAGACGTGGCAACACTACTTGTGGCCTAAAGAGTTTGTGATCCACACCGACCATGAATCATTAAAACACTTGAAGGGTCAAGGTAAGCGACACGCAAAATGGATGGAATTCGTTGAGTCATTTCCATATATTATACGCTACAAGCAAGGTAAAGAAAACATCGTGGCCGATGCATTATCTCGCAGGTATGTTTTACTTACTTCAATGCATGCACGAATGTTGGGATTTGATTTGATTAAGGAACTATATGAGTGTGATTCTGATTTTGGTGAGATTAGATTATGTTGCTTGTGCAAAGTCATCTTTTGGAAAGTTTTACATTCATGACGGTTTCTTATTTAAAGCGAACAGGTTGTGTGTTCCTGCTTGTAGTATGCGTGAGTTGCTTGTGAAAGAAGCGCATGGGGGAGGTTTGATGGGGCATTTTGGGATTACTAAGACTTTAGCTATTTTACATGAGCACTTTTATTGGCCTAAAATGAAACGTGATGTTGAGCGTATTTGTGATCAGTGTCTAACATGTAAGCATGCTAAATCTAAATTAATGCCACATGGTTTGTATACTCCTTTGCCTGTACCTAGCGAACCTTGGGTTGATATATCGATGGATTTTGTGTTAGGTTTGCCAAGGACAAAGAGGGGTAGAGATTCAATCTTTGTTGTAGTTGATAGGTTTAGTAAAATGGCTCATTTCGTTGCATGTCATAAAACCGATGATGCTACAAACATTGCAGATTTATTTTTCAAAGACATAGTGCGACTCCATGGTATACCTAGGAGTATTGTATCTGATAGAGATGTTAAGTTCCTTAGCCATTTTTGGAAGGTGTTGTGGGCTAAACTAGGCACCAAACTATTGTATTCTACCACATGTCACCCACAGACTGATGGACAAACGGAGGTAGTTAATAGGACTTTATCTCAATTATTGCGCACTATAGTTGGTAAGAATTTGAAGAGTTGGGAAGATTGTTTGCCATTTATTGAGTTTGCATATAATCGTAGCATTCATTCTTCTACATCATTTTCACCTTTTGAGATTGTTTATGGTTTTCAGCCACTAACTCCATTGGATTTGTTACCATTACCTATTGATGAGCATACAGGGTTAGATGGCAAAAGGAAGGCAGATTTGGTGAAGCATATCCATGAGAAGGTAAGAGAGCACATTCAACGAAAAGAAAGAACGAGCAATACGCTTCTCATGCAAATAAGGGAAGAAAACGTGTAGTCTTTCAACCTGGTGATTGGGTTTGGGTACACATGCGTAAAGAGAGATTTCCCGAACAGCGTAAATCCAAGCTACAATCGAGAGGAGATGGACCTTTTCAAGTCTTGGAAAGGATCAATGACAATGCATATAAGCTGGATTTGCAAGGTAAGTACAACGTCTCTGCTACTTTTAATGTTTCTGACTTAACTCATTTTGATGCAGGTTCAGATTCGAGGTCGAATCCTTTTCAACAAGGAGGGAATGACATGAGTCCAACCACACCAGAGACATTACAGGATGCAGCTAACAACTTGGAAGAACCCATGCAATTGCCAACAGGGCCAATCACACGCCAAAGAGAAAAGAAGATCAGAGAGGCCTTTGCGGGACTAGCTCAGAGCTATGTGACCAGTTGCAACAACCAAGTCAAGTGCACACCAGAGACACATATAGGCATAACCAGAGAGGTCCCCAAGCTATTTCATTTGACCCAGATCAGCTCAGACTGAAGCATAGCAGAGCAGCTTCAGCACCAGCACCCTTTTGACCCGATTTCACCCATTTTGGGACTATGTTGAATTCGGCCAAATGGGGGCATTTTTGTCATTTGTGCTCGACATTTTGACTTTATTTATTATGTAATTAGCATGGTTGACTATGCCATTAGGCTTAATTATGCTTAGATTTGTACTTAGCCGGAAGCACGTCAATTTACTATAGCATGTAAGCACCTTAATTAGCTTAAGTGGGATTAGCTTCTAATCTTTGTTTTAAGTTTATTTAGGTGCAAAAGGACCTTAATGGTCGTGGTTGAGGTGCTTGACTTAGGGCTTTTGGTAATTTTAGCTCTAGGGTCATTTTAGCCTTTTTACTCTTTTGTAACCCTTATTATATGACTCTTCTTTGTATTTTTGGACAACCAACGTAATATACAGAATTTTGAAAGAAAGAAAAGCTTGAGCTTTCCATGGCTATGGCCAAAACCTTGTTGAGGGAGGGATCCCCTTTTCAAGTTCAAATTGACTTATCTAAGCTTGGCAACTTAGTGGCGTCTCCATTGCTAGCAAAATACAATCTGATTTCATGCTTGTGGTTATCATGGACGTGAGTTTCATGGTGGTTAGGGGCTGATCTTGGTTGGGTTTTGTTCCTACAAAATCAGTATTGACAAGAAACCCACTTGGATTCGAAATCCAAGCAAACCCCAAGCAACGGACAGAACCCCAAGAACCGCGAATATGATTTTGTAGAAACAAAACCCTTCCAAGGCCACAAAGAAGACCACAAAGAACTTGCCCTTGAGAACCTTTAAGATGAATCCTTGTAGTGTTTTGCTAGCAATGGAGACGCCACTAAGTTTGCCAAACTTAGATAAGTCGATTCAAACTTGAAAAGGGGAATCCCTCCCTTACAATAATTCGGCCATAGCCAAAGCTTTAAGCTTTTTGAGTTTACAAATTCGTTGGTTGCCTCAAATGAAGAAGAAAGTAAGCTTAAATATTGTTACAAAAAGAAACCCTAAAGGCATAAAGACAATAATGCCCCTAAAAACGAAATTACACAAATATCAAGTCTTTAAGTCTTTAATAGCCTAAAAAGCTTTATTCTAAACTTATTTGGGCCAAGTGAGATGGCTTTGGGCCCTTTCCATCGAAGCCCACATGCGCCTCTATTTGTTGGTTGCAGCCGGCCATAAAACTCTGAACTAATCCCGCCATTGCTTCTCTGAGTCTTTTGGTCCTCTGCCTCGTAATTGGCCCTTCTGGTACTTGTAATGCGTCATTTGGTTTGTTGTCTGCCTGGATCATGTCAAGTATTCAAAGTTCTTGGGGTTTTGAGAAAGATGCTTGGGGTTTGCTTGGTTTCCAACCCAAGTGAGTTCTTGTCACCAAGAACCGTGAATTTGATTTTGTATGAACAAAACCCTTCCAAGGCCACAAAGAACTTGCCCTGGAAAACCTTTAAGATGATTCCTTGTAGTGTTTTGCTAGCAATGGAGACGCCACTAAGCTTGCTAAACTTAGATAAGTCGATTTTAACTTGAAAGGGAAATCCCTCCCTTACAAGAATTCGGCTATAGCCAAAGCTTTAAGCTTTTGTGTTTACAAATTTCATTGATCGTTCCCAAAAGAAAAAGAAAGAAAGTTTAAATAGTGTTACAAAGAGAAACCCTAAAGGCATAAAGACAACAATGGCCCTAAAGGCTAAATTACAAAAATACCAAGTCTTCAAGTCTTCAAAGGCCTGTGAAGCTTCATTCATAACTGATTTGGGCAAGTGAAGTGGCTTTGGGCCCTCTCTATTGAAGCCCACATGCGTCTCTATTTGTTTGTTGCAATCGGCCATAACACTCTGAACTAATCCCGCCATTGCTTCTCTGAGTCTTTTGGTCCTCTGCCTCGTATTGGCCCTTCTGGTACTTGTAATGGGTCTTTTGCTTTGTTGTCGGCCTGGATCATATCACTCTTCGCTGGTTTGGACTACGGTACTGGCCATGTGTGGGTTAGATTGGAGTTCTCGAGTTTGGTTGCAGACGGTTGAGTGGATGTATCAGTTAATCGACGCCTCATTATATCATCTTCTTGTTCGGCTTTCTTTTTTGCGACAGTTTACTACATATTGAGGGAGAGGAATGCCCTCATGCATGATGTGACCCCTCGCCTTGTCAGTGCTATGCTTTGTGATATTGTGTTTACTGTCCGGTCTCGTGCCAGTTTACTACGGAGGGTGAAACCTTCTTATGATAATAAATGGCTTCACATTTCTTGGCGCATGTCTGATGACATTTTCTGTTGGTTTTGTTTTATTTATAGCCTTTCGAGTTTTTACTAGGAGGGCTTGTCCTCTCTAGTTTTCTAAGGTTTGCCCCTTTAGCTTTTTGCTTTGTTGCTAGGAGGGTCTGTCCTCCCTAGCTGTCTGGGGTATGCCCATGTGCTTTTGTTTCATTTTGTTAATACATTTTTTACCTTATCTAAAAATAGTTAATTTGGGTGTTTGCAGCTGACCATCGACAAAGGCTTTTGCATATCTTAGTGTTCCAGGTTAACAAACTAATTTATTACACATATATAAGAGAATCAATTCATTGTTAGAATAATATTGTGTGGAATCACAACCCTAGATATTTGTTTTCTTTATTATCAATTTCCTTTGTTTTATTTTATATTTTTATTTATGATTTATTTAGCAAATCCACTTCAACCAACCAATCAAGAAATCATTCCCTTCTCACCTCAATTAGATACATGTAAACATTTAGTATCAATAATTAATAACAACAGTATAAATTAAGTCCTCGTGGGATCGATATTTTTGTACTACTTGAACGATACGTGCACTTGCGTTACGTGTTTGTTTACCACCAATCAGTTATGTTGTAAAGCACACTGCACCCTATCCAACTCCCTCCTAATCTCCAAGGCCCTATCCGAAAGATTAGAAAAGTTCTCAACAGTAAACTTCTTCAGAGCCACCTTCACACTGTTCAACTTACGACATAAGCGGAACATCGGTGTGCCACAAACATGAATATCCCTAGCCATAGCCACAACAGAAAGGAAATCAAGATGATTAGCCCAAAAATCAAAGAATTTTAAAGGAGTTTTCTTCTTTGGGAGCTCAGCAAGCTTAACAACCATAGGACAGTGGTATGAAATCTGAGGGGGAAGAAACCTAGCAACCGAACCCGGAAAGAGACACTCCCAAAAGAAATTAGCGACAATACGGTCAAGCTTCCACCAAATAGGAGAGTGAACCTGCTTATTAAACCACATAAAACGACAGCCAGAAAACTGAAGATCATCCAAACCATCCTGCCCCAAGCAGCATCCCTTGTCTTTCCAAGAAGGCCACGACAAAGAACCGCCACTATGCTCGAGAGTAGAACGGATAGCGTTGAAATCCCCCATAACTAACCACAGAGAAGCATCAAAATCACTACCACAAGTAATCAAATCAGCCTAAAGCTCCCGACGCTTCTCATAATCGCATTCACCATAGACCATAAAAACCACACAACTCCAAATAACAGAAACATTGTGACACACGACATTGTATAGCCAATTTTGAAGACATGATATTTTTGAAGAATTTGGCCATTTTATGCCTTATATGTAATTCGGCCAAATAGCTTGTATTTTTGACCTTATACTTGACATGTTGATCTCTTTAGGCTATTTTTAACTTAGTTAGCTAGGTCAAATTGGATTAGAACTAAATTAGTTAGTCAAATGGACCTATTAGGCATTTGTAGAAATGATGCCTCTTTTGTTGACTTTTTATTTTTGATGTTTTTGCCACTCGCATAAAGATCTTGGTGGGGGGGATATTTGTATTACATAGTAAATGACTATTAAGGGTTTGACCTTTAATTAGCCATTGGGTAGTTTTAGGATTTTTTTTTAGTCTTTTTACCTTTCAAGGGCATTTTAGTAAATTTACCTTGAACTATATATTTGTAACTTTGCTTCTTCAATAACATATCATACAATTTCAAAATTTCTTCAAAAGAATGGCTATGGCCGAATTTCAAGCTTAAGGGAGGGATTCCCCTTTGTTTTAGCTTCGACTTATCTAAGACATGGCAACCTTAGTGGTGTCTCTGTGCTAGCATAACACTACAAGGAATCATTTTAAAGGTTCTCAAAGACAAGTTCTTTATGAGTCTTCTTTGGGGCCTTGGAAGGGTTTTGTTCTAACAAAATCAAATTCGCAGTTCTTGGGGTTCTATCCGTTGTGAGGGGGCCTAATCATCCAAGTGAGTTCCGCGTCACGGAGGCACATTGGCATCATATCAGGGTTTCCATGGAGGGGTTCCAAAGCTATTACACTTTACCCAAGTGATACCAGATTAATGCACCAGTAATTCGAAAGTCAAATACCTTTTTGACGAATGAAGCTGAATCAAGCCCAACTCCAAGTATTCGAGTAACACAAGGCTTTTTTTTTGGATAAAGTAAGTGTATTAACCAAAAGAAAACTATACAAGAGCAAATGGGCATACCCCAGACTACTAGAGAGGACAAGCCCTCCTAGAAGAAAAGCCGAAAGGCTACAAGAAAAATAAGATCAACAGAAGATGTCATCGGGCAAGTGCCATGATAAGTGAAGCCATTTATTGTCATAAGATGGATTCACCTTCCGTAAAAAACTAGCACGATTCCGAACATCAAAAACAATATCACTAAGCAGAACAGAAACAGGCCGAAGAGACGCATCATGACAATAAATGGGCTTGCTTAATAAAGCGCATCATGAGAAGAGCCTTGACTTTTTATTATATTAATAAAGCGCTAGCGCGCTACTTATAGCAGCTTGCTTCAAAGCTTTACTAATAGGGCTTTTTTTATAGATTAAGAGGTGAGTAAGGGGCTGCTTCTTAGCCCTCCAGGAAATGAGATTCCGACCAAGAACAAAAGCCCGAGGTAGAGCGTCGGTCGTCAGGGCAGCCTGCCTTTATTTTATAGGAGTAGGGGCGGATAGCTTGGCACCTGGAGATATAGGCGTAGCGCAAGGCAGAATATACGAGATAAAAATTCAAGAGTATACTTTGTTTGGGTTAGGCGAAGTCCAGAGGTGGAGCGAGATACCTCCATGCCGAGAAAGTAATGCAGCGGATGAAAGAGACAAACTCAACTTCGTCGACCCTTGATGAAATCGAATAAAAGAGAAGAATCATTCCCGGTGAGAATGTTGTCGTCAACGTATAAAAGAAGGATGAGGCAACGACCATGACGTCGACGAACAAACATGGAAGAATCCGCACGGCTACAGTGGAACCCTTCCCTTTATAAAAAAAAAATGAAGCAGAAAGGAGCTAAATTTCTTAAACCAGGCTCCCTTCTTAGCTCTTTGTGCCTGCTTTAGCTTGTCGGAGGCCGTAACGTAAATCGCTTTCTTGAGCTTGCATACCAAGTTAGGATTCCTAGGAGAAGAGAAGCCTGGGGTTGGAGGAGGCTGAATAGAAACTTATTCTTGCGAATCCCCCTTCCCTTATGTTGTTGAAAGGCATTCTTCACGTCAAGTTGAAATAAGGGCCACTTTTTGATTGCAGCCAATGGCTTGTTTCCCCGCAGGCAATGAGACTAAGTCTTATTCTTTTTTTGCTTTCCTGGGCATTGATTTCTTCCTGCATAGCATCTCTCCAGCAAGAATGATTGAAGGCTTCAGCAAATGATTCAGGTTCATGAGAAGATTGAACTGACATGAGGTAAGCTCGATGTTTTGGGGAAAACAATTCATAAGATAAGACAAGAATCCTTCAACGGGATAAGAAAAAAGAGAGGTTTCTCCCATCCAGAATCTGAGGAAGCGACTGGGAAGGGAAGCTACTGGGCTAGACTGCTGATCTTCTGGAGTAGTCTTCCCCTGGGAAACAAAGTGTAATCGCCGCCGAGAATAAACATGCTGTGCCGGGTGACTGGAATCCTCTGGGGTCAGCTGAACAGGCTGACAATCGGCAGAAGATGCTGGGCAAGGCTGCTGGCCTGAAGAGTGAGGCTGATCCGTAACATCAACTGCAGAAGAATGTGAGGTTCGAGTTGATGAACAGGAGAAGGGAAGGCCGCAATACATCTCCATCACCATTCCCCCCCGGGGCTGATTAATTAGGTTAAGGAAAATATGAGGCGACCTCATATTTTCTCAAAACCCCAAGAACTTTGAATACTGATTTTGTAGGAACAAAACCCAACCAAGATCAGCCCATAACCACCATGAAACTCACGTCCATGATAACCACAAGCATGAAATCAGATTGTATTTTGCTAGCAATGGAGACGCCACTAAGTTGCCAAGCTTAGATAAGTCAATTTGAACTTGAAAAGGGGAATCCCTCCCTCAACAAGGTTTTGGCCATAGCCATGGAAAGCTCAAGCTTTTCTCTCTTTCAAAATTCTGTATATTACGTTGGTTTTTTCCAAAATAAAAAGAAGAGTCATATAATAAGGGTTACAAGAGAGTAAAAAGGCTAAAATGACCCTAGAGCTAAAATTACCAAAAACCCTAAGTCAAGCACCTCAACCACGACCATTAAGGTCATTTTACACCTAAATAAACTTAAAACAAAGATTAGAAGCTAATCTCACTTAAGCTAATAAAGGTGCTTACATGCAATAGTAAATTGATGTGCTTCCGGCTAAGTACAAATCTAAGCATAATTAAGCCTAATGGCATAATCGACCATGCTAATTACATCATAAATAAAGTCAAAATGTCGAGCACAAATGACAAAAATGCCCCCATTTGGCCGAATTCAACATAGTCCCAAAATGGGGTGAAATCGTGTCAAAAGGGTGCTGGTGCTAAAGCTGCTCTGCTATGCTTCAGTCTGAGCTGATCTGGGTCAAATGAAATAGCTTGGGGACCTCTCTGGTTATGTCCATATGTGTCTCTGGTGTGCACTTGACTTGGTTGCTGAAACTGGTCACATAGCTCTGAGCTAGTCCCGAAAAGGCCTCTCTGATCTTCTTTGCTCTTTGGCGTGTGATTGGACCTGTTGGCAACTGCATGGGTTCCTCCAAGTTATTAGATGCATCCTGTAATGTCTCTGGTGTGGTTGGACTCATGTCATTCCCTCCTTGTTGAAAAGGATTCGACCTCGAATCTGAACCTGCATCAAAATGAGTTAAGTCAGAAACATTAAAAGTAGCAGATACGTTGTACTTACCTTGCAAATCCAGCTTATATGCATTGTCATTGATCCTTTCCAAGACTTGATGACAAAGAACCCACTTGGATTCGAAACCCAAGCAAACCCCAAGCAACGGACAGAACCCCAAGAACCGCGAATATGATTTTGTAGAAACAAAACCCCTCCAAGGCCACAAAGAAGACCCACAAAGAACTTGCCCTTGAGAACCTTTAAGATGAATCCTTGTAGTGTTTTGCTAACAATGGAGACGCCACTAAGTGTGCCAAACTTAGATAAGTCGATTCAAACTTGAAAAGGGGAATCCCTCCCTTACAATAATTCGGCCATAGCCAAAGCTTTAAGCTTTTGAGTTTATAAATTCGTTGGTTGTTCCCCAAATGAAAAGGAAAGAAAGCTTAAATAGTGATACAAAAGAAACCCTAAAGGCATAAAGACAACAATGCCCCTAAAAAAAACGAAATTACACAAATATCAAGTCTTTAAGTCTTCAAATGCCTAGGAAGCTTTATTCTAAATTGATTTGGGCCAAGTGAATTGGTTTTGGGCCCTTTCCATCGAAGCCCACATGCATCTCTATTTGTTTGTTGCAGTCGGCCATAAAACTCTGAACTAATCCCGCCATTGCTTCTCTGAGTCTTTTGGTCCTCTGCCTCGTAATTGGCCCTTCTGGTACTTGTAATGCGTCATTTGGTTTGTTGTCGGCCTGGATCATGTCATCCCCTCCCTCTTGAAAAGGATTCGACCTCGAATCTGTACCTGCATCAAAAGGAGTTAAGTCAGAAACATTAAATGTAGCAGACACATTATACTTACCTTGTAAATCCAGCTTGTATGCATTGTCATTAATCCGTTCCAAAACTTGAAATGGACCATCCCCTCTCGGTTGCAGCTTAGATTTACGTTGTTCAGGAAATCTCTCCTTGCGCATGTGTACCCAAACCCAATCTCCAGGCTGAAATACCACACGTTTTCTGCCCTTATTAGCATGAGAAGCATATTGCTCGTTCTTTCGTTGTATTTGCTCTCTTGCTTTCTCATGTATGTGCTTCACCAAATCGGCTTTCCTTTTTCCATCTAGCCCCACATGCTCATCAACAGGCAAAGGTAACAAATCCAATGGAGTTAGTGGCTGAAAACCATAAACAATTTCAAAAGGTGAAAATGATGTAGAAGAATGAATGCTACGATTATATGCAAACTCAATAAATGGCAAACAATCTTCCCAACTCTTCAAATTCTTGCCAACTATAGTGCGCAATAATTGAGATAAAGTCCTATTAACAACCTCTGTTTGTCCATCAGTCTGTGGATGACATGTGGTAGAATACAATAATTTGGTGCCTAGTTTAGCCCACAACACCTTCCAAAAATGGCTAAGGAACTTAACATCTCTATCAGATACAATACTCCTAGGTATACCATGGAGTCGCACTATGTCTCTGAAAAATAAATCTGCAATGTTTGTAGCATCATCGGTTTTATGACATGCAATGAAATGAGCCATTTTACTAAACCTATCAACTACAACAAAGATTGAATCTCTACCCCTCTTTGTCCTAGGCAAACCTAACACAAAATCCATCGATATATCAACCCAGGGTTCACTAGGGACAGGCAAAGGAGTATACAAACCATGTGGCATTAATTTAGATTTAGCATGCTTACATGTTATTATTGATTGAGTCTTCATCATTACTATTCTTATTCGCATTTTCCATCTGCCCTATATATACATTATTGGGTCTTTGTGTTTCATGCTGGCTTGAGGACTACATTTGGTTGTGTATTCTTGGATTGAGTGTGATTCTCATTTGAATTGAGGAAGAACTCAAGAGTGGTAAAAGGCAGTGATTGTGAGCACAGTATCGGGTAAAAGCCAATAGAGTGCAAACACGAGTGGAGTGATATCATTTGAGTGTAAACACGTGAGATTGTGAGGATTTACATATTTGCTTTACTTTCTTGTTATTTCTAATCTGTTTGTTTAGTGTGGAGATGGCAGGTATAACCATTGATGAAAAGCTTGAGGCTTTGGATAGAAAATTTAAAGATATGATAGAGAACATGAATATTACTTTGGAGAGATTGTCCAAGAGTATATAGAGTATTCAAACTGGCAGTGGTCGCAGAGCACCACCACCCCAGCATATACCACCACCTCAGAATGTACCACCACCTCATAATGTGCCACCTCGACGTGTACCACCACAGTATGTACCACCAGATGAAGAGGAAGCTGAAAATGAGTTTGATGATTCTGATGGTCTTGATGATGTGGAGAAATTTCAGCATGGGCATGATAGGAGGCCTAATAAGAGATTTGATAGGAGGAATGATAGGAGGGAAAGACGATTTGATGGTAGAGGTGCATTTGATGACATAATATGAGATTATGATCGGATGGGATATGGTAGACGAGGAGATATAGATGGTGATCTAGGTAGCATCAAGATGAAGATACCAACCTTTCAAGGTAAGAATGATCCCGATGATTACTTAGAATGGGAAAGGAAAATTGAGCTTATTTTCAACTGTCATCACTATTCAGACGAGAAGAAGATCAATCTGGCAGCAATTAAGTTTACCGATTATGTTATATTTTGGTGGGATCAGATTGTTTATACTCTAAGGAAAAATTATGAGAGACCAGTTCAGACATGAGAAGAACTTTGGGGTCTCATGAGAAAGAGGTTTATACCCAACTATTACTATAGAGAGTTGTATCAGAAACTACAACATATGTATCAAGGTACCAAGATTGTTGAGGACTATTACACAGAAATGGAAGTTGCCATGATCAGGGCAAGTGTAGTTGAGGATGTAGAGGCTACTATGGCACTATTTCTAGGGGCTTGAATAAGGAGATTGCCAACATGGTGGAGTTGCATCATTATGTTGATTTGGAGGATATGCTTCACACGACTATCAAGGTAGAGAGGCAACTCAATAAAAAGTCCACATCCAGATTTGGTACTCAGGCTACTTCTGCATGGAAGGGGAAATGGGTTGCGAATGAGAAGCGGGATGGAGGCTTTGACAAGCCTAGAGGCAAGTTCAGTGGAGGCTTTAATAAGCCTAGGGCCGAACCTAGTGCCAAGGGTAAAGAGGCTGCAGAACCGAGTAAAACTTGACCAAAACCTGAGGGTACAAATACTAGAACTAAGGATGTCAAGCGTTTCAATGTTTATGCATGTGACACTATGCTTCACAATGTCCCAATAGACATACCTTAGTGATTGATAAGAAGAGTGGAAAAGTGTACTCTACTGATAGTGAGGTTGATGATGAGATGCCAGAGTTGGAGGTGTTCTTCATATAGTTTGTCATATACATTATGTTCTTTAGTATATGTTGAAGAAATAAGCATGTTCATAAACGGCTGTGTGAATTATTCCTAAAAACCTAGTGAATCATTTAAAAAAAAGAGGAAAAAAGAAAAAGAAAAGAACATCAGTGAGTTGAACATCATCACCAGAGTTGGAGGATACTAGAGACCACGAGGGAGCTGCATACCCGCTAGATAACTTGTCCTTAGTTGTCAAGCGTGCTTTGAGTGCACAGGTTATAGAGGATGAGAGTATGCAACAGAGGGAGAACATATTCCACACTAGGTGCCGGTGAATGGCAAGGGGTGTAGTGTGATCATAGATAGGGGCAGTTGTACTAATGTTGCTAGCACCACTTTGATTGAGCGATTGGGGTTGAGTTGCTTGAGACACCCAAAGCCGTACAAGTTGCAATGGTTAAATGATTGTGGGGAAATAAATGTGACAAAGCAGGTATTGTTGAGCTTTACCATTGGGCCATACACAGATGATGTCCTATGTGATGTGATACCGATGCATGCTGGACATATTCTTTTGGGCAGGCCGTGGCAGTTTGATAAGAAGGTTATTCATGATGGGTTCAAAACCAAGTACTATTTTCAGCATAAGGGAAAACCCATTACATTATACCCATTTACACCTGCATAAGTCCATGAAGATCAGGTTAAATTGCAACTTGAGCTTGACAAAGAGAGAGTGAGTGGAAACACCACCTTGGGTGAGACTAGTAAGAGTGGTGTATCTGGTGAGAAAAATAAGGCCAAGGTCGTGGGAGTTCCCAAGTGGAGCATGAGTGAACGTGAGGGGGAAACAAAAAGGAGATTTAAAAAGAGATACTACATGGGTGAAGGTGTGAAGCGAGGAAAGCATTCAAGGCTAGCAAGCTCATGCTATTGTTAGTCTATAAGGAGCCTCATGTTTATTTTACCAACACTGACCCTATACTTCCTGTGTCTATTTCATCTCTTTTGCAGGATTACAGTGACGTACTGACCGAGGACATTTCTAGTGAGCTTCCATCCATTAGACGTACTGAGCACCAGATAGACTTCACACCTGGAGCAGTCATTCCCAACATGCCAGCTTATAGGAGCAACCCTGAGGAAACGAAGGAACTTCAGAGGAAAGTGTGGGAGTTGATGGAGAAAAGGTATGTCAGAGAAAGTATGAGTCCCTATGCGGTACCAGTTCTTCCAGTTCCTAAGAAAGATGGGACTTGGCGTATGTGCGTTGATTGTCGAGCTATCAACAATATTACAGTAAAGTATCGTCACCTCATTCCTATACTAGATGACATGTTGGATGAATTACATGGTTCCAAATTTTTTAGTAAGATTCATTTAAATAGTGGATACCATCAAATCCGCATGAGAGCGGGAGATGAGTGGAAAACTGCATTTAAGACCAAGTCTGGCTTGTATGAATGGTTAGTTATGTCATTTGGTCTTTCAAATGCACCTAGCACATTTATGAGATTGATGAATCATGTTATGCGTGCATTTTTAGGTAAGTTTGTTGTGGTTTATTTTGATGACATCTTAGTTTATAGTAAAACATTAGATGAACATGTTATGCATTTGAAGCATGTTCTTGATGTGTTAAGGCAAGAAAAACTATATGCTAACTTTGATAAGTGCACTTTTTGTATGGATAGAATTGTTTTGTTGGATTTATTGTGAGAGCAGATGGCCTCGAGGTAGATTTGGAAAAGGTGAAGGCAATTCAGGATTGGCCCACACCAACAACAGTGACAGAAGTCAGAAGCTTCCATGGATTAGCAAGCTTCTACCGTAGATTTGTTAAAGACTTCAGTAGTAATGCAGCACCACTGACTGAAGTAGTGAAGAAGACTGCTGGCTTTAAATGGGGTGAAGAGCAGGAGCATGCATTCCAGGATCTGAAAATGAGGTTGTGCAGTGCACCAGTCTTGGCACAACCCAACTTTGAGAAGACATTTGAGATTGGGGTGTGTGACGCATCCGGATTAGGCATTGAAGGGTTCTTATGCAAGAAACGCGACCAATAGCCTACTTTAGTGAGAAGCTTAATGGAGCCGTTTTGAGATACCCCACATACGATAATGAGTTATACGCGCTAATGAGAGCCCTTGAGACTTGGTAAGTTAATATCTATGGCCTCGATAGTTTGTGATCCATACAGATCACAGTCATTGAAGCATTTGAAGAGTCAAGGTAAGCTGAACAAAAGGCACGCACGTTGGTTAGAGTTTGTTAAGACATTTCCATATGTAATCTGCTACAAACAAGGTAAGGAAAACATTATCGCTGATGCACTATCGCGAAGGTATGCTTTACTCACTTCATTGAATGCAAGAATGCTCGGGTTTGAATTTATTAAAGAACTTTATGCAAATGATACTGACTTTAGTATTATCTATGCTATATGTGAAAAGTCTACATTTAGTAAATTCTACCAACATGATGGGTTTCTGTTTATGGAGAAAAGATTATGCATTCTTGTTGTAGTATGCGTGAGTTGTTAGTGAGGGAAGCGCATGAGGGAGGTTTAATGGGGCACTTTGGCATTGCCAAAACCTTAGGGGTATTGAGTGAACATTTCTATTGGCCTAAAATGCGGAGATATATTGAGTGTTTGTGTGATAAATGCTTAACTTGTAAACAGGCTAAATCTAAGGTTATGCCTCATGGATTGTATACACCATTGCCTATACCTAGTGAGCCATGGATAGATGTATCAATGGACTTTATATTGGGTTCACCTAGGACTAGGAATGGTAGAGATTTCATATTTGTAGTGGTTGATAGGTTTAGTAAGATGACACACCTTATAGCATGTCATAAAACTGATGATGCCACTAACATTGCTAACTTGTTCTTTAGAGAAGTAGTACGACTCCATGAGATTCCACAGAGTATAGTTTCAGATCGTGATGTTAAATTCCTTAGTCACTTTTGGAAAGTTTTATGGGGTAAGTTGGGAACTAAACTTTTGTATTCTACTACTTGCTACCCCCAAACTGATGGCCAGACTGAGGTTGTTAATAGGACTTTGATTCAGTTATTGCGTACTATTATCAATAAGAACTAAAAAACTTGGGAGGACTGTTTGCCTTTTGTTGATATTGCATATAATCGTAGTATTCATTCCTCTACATCTTACTCACCATTTGAATTTTTTTATGGTTTTCAGCCACTAATTCCATTAGATTTGTTACCATTGCCTGTTGATGAGCATGCAGGGTTAGATGGAAAAAGGAAAGCCGATTTGGTGAAACATATACATGAGAAAGCAAGATAGCACATACAGCGAAAGAATGAGCAATATGCTTCTCATGCTAATAAGGGAAGAAAACGTGTGGTATTTCAGCTTGGAGATTGGGTTAGGGTACACATGCGCAAGGAGAGATTTCCTGAACAACGTAAATCTAAGCTACAACCGAGATGGGATAGTCCATTTCAAGTCTTGGAACGGATTAATGACAATGCATACAAGCTGGATTTACAAGGTAAGTATAATGTGTCTGCTACATTTAATGTTTCTGACTTAACTCCTTCTGATGCAGGTACAGATTCGAGGACGAATCCTTTTCAAGGGAATGGGATGACATGATCCAGGCCACACATAGAGCATCAAAGGACATGGCCAACAAAATAATAGACCCATTACAAGTACTAGAAGGCCAAATTACAAGACAGAAGACCAACAGACTCAAAGAAGCAATGGCAGGATTAGTTCAGAGTTTTATGGTCGATTGCAACAAACAAATAGAGACGCATGTGGGCTTCAATGAAGAGGGCCCAAAGCTACTTCACTTGGCCCAAATAAGTTCTAAATGAAGCTTCACAGGCCTTTAAAGACCTGAAGACTTTGGTATTTTTGTAATATCGCCTTTAGGGGCATTGTCGTCTTTATGCCTTTAGGGTTTATCTTTGTAACACTATTTAAAATTTCTTTCTTCTTCATTTTGAGGCATTCACGAATTTGAGAGAAATTGAAGCTTTTATGCTTTTGGCTATGGCCGAATTCTTGGGAGGGAGGGATTCCCCTTTTCAAGTTTAAAATCGACTTATCTAAGTTTAGCAAGCTTAGTGGCATCCCCATTGCTAGCAAAACACATTGATTTCATGTTTCGAGTTATCATGGGTAATGTTTCATGTTGGTTTAGGGCTGATCTTGGATGGGTTTTGTTTTTACAAAATCATCGATTAAGGTTCTTGGGGCTTAGAGAAAAATACTTGTGGTTTGCTGGATTCGCATCCTAGTGAGTTTCCTGTCATTTGGTATCAGAGCTCAGGGTTCCAAGGTGAAATGAGTTTAAATAGTACAATGAAAGAAACCCTAATGGGTGCAAAATGACCAAAACACCCTAAGTTGCTAACTAATGGCTATTAAATGGCCATGCCCTTAATAGACATTTAATAACAAACACAAAGTCAAAAGAAACAAATACTAATCAATAACAAACAAAGACTTAATAAATAACTTTGCCAAAAAAGACTAAAGTAAAAACACAAAATCCTAAAAGTCAACAAATGTGGAAAACTTTTCCAAATTTGTCTAAAGTTGTTTCCTTGCCACCAAAAGTCCTCCAAATTCGTGGCTTCCATGTATAAAGGCATAATTATGTGTCCTAAAGTCCAATAAGTCTTGTCTTGGCCGAATATTTAGTGTCGGGCTTGAATCGGCTTGATCCGTTAAAAATGTACTCGGCTTCAGGATTGCTGATGCGTTACTCTGGTATGACTTGGGTCAAGTGAAATAGCTTTGGACCCACTCCATTGAAGCCCTCATGTGACGCCAATATGCCCCAAAGTTGTCTATCACACTCGACCATGGCATTCTGTGCTAGCCCCGCCATTGCGTCTCTGATCTTCTTAGCTCTTTGGTGTGTGATTGGACCTGTTGGCAATTGCAAAGGATCTAATGTTCCTTGAGTTGCTGGATTCATGTCAGTTGTGGTTTATTTTGATGACATCTTAGTTTATAGTAAAACATTAGATGAACATGTTATACATTTGAAGCATGTTCTTGATGTGTTAAGGCAAGAAAAACTATATGCTAACTTTGATAAGTGCACTTTTTGTATGGATAGAATTGTTTTTATTGGATTTGTTGTGAGTGCAGATGGCATCGAGGTAGATTCGGAAAAGATGAAGGCAATTCAGGATTGGCCAACACCAACACCTGTGACAGAATTCAGAAGCTTCCATGGATTAGCAAGCTTCTACCGTAAATTTGTTAAAGACTTCAGTAGTATTGCAGCACCACTGATTGAAGTAGTGAAGAAGACTGGTGGCTTCAAATGCGGTGAAGAGCAGGAGCGTGCATTCCAGGATCTGAAAATGAAGTTATGCAGTGCACCAGTCTTGGCACTACCCAACTTTAAGAAGACATTTGAGATTGAGTGTGACACATCCGGATTAGGCATAGGAGCGGTTCTTATGCAAGAAACGTGACCAATAGCCTACTTTAGTGAGAAGCTTAATGGAGCCGTTTTGAGATACCCCACATACGAAAAGGAGTTGTACGCGCTAGTGATAGACCTTGAGACTTGGCAGCATTATCTATGGCCTCGAGAGTTTGTGATCCATACAGATCACGAGTCATTGAAGCATTTGAAGGGTCAAGGTAAGCTGAACAAAAGGCACGCAAGTTGGTTAGAGTTTGTTAAGACAATTCCATATGTAATCCGCTACAAATAAGATAAGGAAAACATTATCGCTGATGCACTATCACGAAGGTATGCTTTACTTACTTCATTGAATTCAAGAATGCTCGGGTTTGAATTTATTAAAGAACTTTATGCAAATGATACTGACTTTAGTATTATCTATGCTACATGTGAAAAGTCTATATTTAGTAAATTCTACCAACATAATGGGTTTCTGTTTAGGGAGAATAGATTATGCATTCCTGTTTGTAGTATGCGTGAGTTGTTAGTGAGGGAAGCGCATGGGGGAGGTTTAATGGGGCACTTTCGCATTGCCAAAACCTTAGGGGTATTGAGTGAACATTTCTATTGGCCTAAAATGCGGAGAGATATTGAGCGTTTGTGTGATAAATACTTAACTTGTGAACAAGCTAAATCTAAGGTTATGCCTCATGGGTTGTATACACCATTGCCTATACCTAGTGAGCCATGGGTAGATGTATCAATGGACTTTATATTGGGTTTACCTAGGACTAGGAAGGGTAGAGATTCCATCTTTGTAGTGGTTATAGGTTTAGTAAGATGGCACACTTTATAGCATGTCATAAAACTGATGATGCAACTGTAAGTGTCCTAGACATGCCACAGGATCTCTAAGCGTGATTCGTGTGTGAATAAAATCAAAAATAAGTTGCGGAGGACTTACATAGATTGGTTGAGTTCAAAACTTTTATGGATGTTGAAGCTTCCAAGCTCATGGGTGAGTATCCCTATCACCTTCATTTGACTCCCTTATGTGCGCTAGCAAGAACAAAATTGAACCCCAAATCGCCCTCCAAGAGAAGCGAGATTCGGCTAAGAGAGAGGAAGCAATCGGCCTATTGCTTTTGTTCATAAGGCCATTCGGCCATCTATATAGAGAAGTCAGTGGCCTTTCTTTTATTTTAGAAAGAAGCCAATTCCCTTTGTTGTATTCGGCCTTCTCAAAGAAAACAGAGAGCAATTTTTGCTTTCTTTCTAAAAGAAAAGCAGCTATTTGCTTTCTCTTTCATTCGGCATATTAAAAGAAGAAAGTCAGTGGCTTTTCTTTTCTAAAAAGAAACAAGTTTTTGATTTCTTTCAATTCAAAAGAATTTAATGGCCACTTGCATTTTTCGGCCAAGGAGAGAGAGACAAAATGATTTTCCAAAAATTCATTTAATTATTTTAACTTGGTAGGTATGATGTGTATCAAATCCAATTTAATTTATTGTCAACCACTTATATTAATTGTTGACAATTGATGTAAGTCATGGGTCCCACCCATTTAATTCCAAATCTAGTTGGCTTACACAACACACTTTGGGCTCGGATTCGTTTAATCCGATTAAAAGAATTTTCCGTTGCAACATAATTAAATCTAATTTAATTAAATAATTATGCCTCGCAAAATTATTATTAAAATCGCTTAAGAATTAATTCCAAATTAATTCGTTCGCTCGAATTAAAATCCAATTTTAATTCCGCTATGAAATCTGATTTCAATTAATATATCTAATATATTATTTTAGCCCAATTAAATAAATTAAATAGTAAAATCTAATTTAACTATTAAATTTATTTTACCGATTAATTCCAAATTAATCGCGTTCTCTCCTTTCGACGAATTTAATCCCAGATAAAATCTCGACGCAATTAATCCCAGATTAATTCTTTCTCTGATAACTAATCCCAGATTAATTTTTGCCATAATTAATCCCAGATTAATTTTCTCTCTCTTAATTAATCCCAGATTAATATTGTTCGAGTCAAATATCATCGGTGAATCTTTGGGATGCGACCCAAGAGATCCTTGGATATGTTGGCAGTAAATACGGTCATCGAACTATCCGAATACGTGCGTACCCGGTACCATGTACTTACCGATTTACAAGACATGGTTGGCTTCTAGCAAAGCACCGTGTCTACTCAATTCGTCAGAAATATTCTTCTACGGAATATAAGATCTTTGTCACGCATAGTATACGTAGTATTGCGCATTACTATCCAGTATCAAATGTCACATGCTAGGCTTGGGGCTGGAGTTGTGTCTGCCCCGTACAAAGCATATATCGGATAACTAGCAACTAGTCTCTTTATGATCGGAAAGTCATGACCTAGTCATACTTCCCCGATGGCTAAAACACTTAGAATACCAGTTCTGTATCCCTGTGTGATCATCATCTCCATATGACTGAAGAGATATTTCCATCTTGACATCACACCAATACACTACGATTCTCAGTATACCCAGAAGAGGAGTACACAGAACCTGTTAAAGCCCCGGATGACCAAAACCAAAGTATATTGATTGCCGCAAGTATTAGCGATGCAAGTCTCAGGTTAAGACCAAATACACCTACACTGATTCGGATTCCCATAGACACATAGTCATACTACCAATGGGATTCCGAGGGGTCTATCCAGAGCGAAGCTGTTTCCGTACAATCGATAAACAGAACCTCCTATTACACTTGCATGAGTATCCAATACCCAAATATATGAGAACTATTGACATGAGTCTAACCACACCATAGACATTACAGGATGCAGCTAACAACTTGGAGGAACCCATACAGTTGCCAACAGGTCCAATCACACGCCAAAAAGCAAAGAAGATCAGAGAGGCCTTTGCGGGACTAGCTCAGAGCTATGTGACCAGTTGCAGCAACCAAGTCAAGTGCACACCAGAGACACATATGGACATAACCGGAGAGGTCCCCAAGCTATTTCATTTGACCCAGATCAGGTCAGACTGAAGCATAGCAGAGCAACTTCAGCACTAGCACCCTTTTGACCTGATTTCACCCATTTTGGGACTATGTTGAATTCGGCCAAATGGGGGCATTTTTGTCTTTTGTGTTCGACATTTTGACTTTATTTATGATGTAATTAGCATGGTTGACTATGCCATTAGGCTTAATTATGCTTAGATCTGTACTTAGCCGGAAGCACGTCAATTTACTATAGCATGTAAGCACCTCAATTAGCTTAAGTGAGATTAGCTTCTAATCTTTGTTTTAAGTTTATTTAGGTGCAAAAGGACCTTAATGGTCGTGGTTGAGGTGCTTGACATAGGGCTTTTGGTAATTTTAGCTCTAGGGTCATTTTAGTCTTTTTACTCTATTGTAACCCTTATTATATGACTCTTCTTTGTATTTTGTAGACAACAACGTAATATAAAACATTTTGAAAGAGATAAAAGCTTGAGCTTTCCATGGCTATGGCTGAAACCTTGTTGAGGGAGGGATTCCCCTTTTCAAGTTCAAATTGACTTATCTAAGCTTGGCAACTTAGTGGCGTCTCCATTGCTAGCAAAATACAATCTGATTTCATGCTTGTGGTTAGGGGCTGATCTTGGTTGGGTTTTGTTCCTACAAAATGAGTATTCAAAGTTCTTGGGGTTTTTAGAAAGATGCTTGGGGGTTTGCTTGGTTTCAAACCCAAGTGAGTTTCTTGTCATTTGGTATCATGAGCTCAGGGTTCCAAGGTCTGATTTTCCTATCTTTATGTGTTGTTTGATTGTGTTTTAATCTTTGTTCTTTGTTGATTTAGTTTCAGCATCAAGGTTTTACTTCCACCTTGATTCGGCCATTGTAGGATCTTGTTGTTTCTTACTGATTCTTGTTGATTTGTGATCAAAATAGCATGAATAACATTCTGCCCTTGAGTGTTTTTGATTGATCATGAGTATTTCTTTGAGTTAATCTTTGGCTACTTAGGTCAAAATTGGGGTTTTTGTTTTCTTTGCTTGAATCAAGTGTTTAGTTGTTAATTCTATGTTACTAGGACGTGTTTAACATTGTTATTAAGTTATTAGTTTCAAAAAAAAAATGCATCAGATCAGATTCGGCCAAGGAAGAACCATCACCACCCTTGCTTTGTTCTTGCCATATGCATGTCACTTAGCTTGTTTTCAATAGGTATTGTTCATATCTACTTTGAGAAAATCAGATTGCACTTCATTACTCATAGCATTTGCGTGAACTAGCTTGTTTGCAATCTTTGTGAAGTTGTTGCAATCTTGTGAAGTGTGAGGAAAACAAGTGTGTTTGAGTGATGTGGTGAGGCATTTGAGTGAATGAGTGTTGAAACAAAATGAAATGCTTATGGATTGATGAGGTCGTGACTTACTCTTGAAGTTTATTATGCTTGTGTGTTGTTAACTTTGTGAGACAAGTCTGGTTGCTTTGTTACACATATTTCCGTGAGTAAGATCCTTGATGTTCTTATGTTGAAGCATGAATTAACAAGTGTGCTTGCTAATTTCCGTGAGCTATCATTAGCTTGACATTGGATTTGTGTTGAAATCATTAGCATGACATTGAAAATGGAAGCACTCATGAGCTTGACATGGAAATTTGAGTAGCCATCATTGTATTTGAGAGGTGCTTGAAGAGGCAAGCTGCTGCATCACCAAGTTAGTTGGAAAAAGTGTTTAGTTGGATTGTAACTTACCATTGCCGAATTGACATGCTTACTTGACCTACTTGTAAGCTACTTACGTAAGCAGCTAAGTCACCTACTTGTTTTGAAAAAAAAAAAGAAAAAGAAAAAGAATTGGTCGCATTGTGCTTAGCTTGATTAGACCATTTGCAAGTTGATTGGATTGATTTACATAAGTTACATTGATATTTGATTTGGTTTGTATTGGTTTGAGCTTGAAAGACTATATTTGTGTTATAGCCGAATTGAAATCCTTTGTGCTTCATTTGTTTCATTGGAGTGTAAACACTTGTGAGTGTGTGTGAGAAGAAAAGAAAGGTGTGCTCAAACACTATAGCGAGTGACCACAAGATTGCTTCAGTGACACATTGATTGCTTGCTTGCTTATTTATTGCATTTAGCTAACTCATCATTCTTTCTTATTCCGAGCACTCTAGCTATAGGTTTCTTTCGATTGAGTCTCCGTGATTACTTATCTTATTTGCTTTATTCCATCTGCTCTATATATACATTGTGTTTCTGCTACCTTGTGGACTACATCTTAGTTGACCATTCTGGGAATTGAGTTGATTTGTAATTGAATTGAGGAAGAACTCAATAGTGGTAAAAGGCAGTGAGTGTGAGTACAGTATCGGGTAAAAGCCAATAGAGTGCAAACACGAGTGGAGTGATATAATTGAGTGTAAACACATGAGATTGTGAGCTTGAGAGGATCTTACATATCGTATTACTTTCTTGTTATCAGTGAATTGTTTGTTGAGCTTTGAAATGGCAGGTACTAGTGTAACCATCGATGAGAAGCTTGTAGCTATGGATATAAAGTTTACAGATATGATGGAGAATATGAATACTGCATTGGAAAGGTTGTCCAAGAGTGTAGAGAGTATTCTGTCGGGCAGTGGTCCCAGAGCACCACCACCTCATAATGTACCACCATCTCATAATGTACTACCACCTCATAATGTACCACCACCTCATAATGTACCACCACCTCATAATGCGCCACCACGACGAGTACCACCGCAACATATACCATCAGATGAAGAAGTCAAGAATGACTTTGATGATTTTGATGATTTTGAGGAGAGGTTTCAGCCTAGACAAGATCGGAGGCATGGTAGGGGGTTTGGTAGAGGGTGTGATAGGAGGTTTGATGGGAGACATAATATGAGGGATATACGATTTGATGATAGAGGTGCATTTGAAGATATGCGA
This sequence comes from Zanthoxylum bungeanum, assembly GCA_019454045.1. Classification (NCBI taxonomy): domain Eukaryota; kingdom Viridiplantae; phylum Streptophyta; class Magnoliopsida; order Sapindales; family Rutaceae; genus Zanthoxylum; species Zanthoxylum bungeanum. The sequence goes on from SKCR01041526.1 coordinate 80,916, forward strand.
GGGGATTATGATCGAAAGGGTTATGGTAGACGGAGGGACTTAGATGGAGATCTAGGTAGCATTAAAATCAAGATACCAACCTTTCAGAGGAAGAATGATCCCGAGGCTTATTTGGAATGGGAGAAGAAGATTGAGCTGATATTCAATTGCCATTATTACTCAGATGAGAATAAAATCAATTTGGCAGCTATTGAGTTTACTGATTATGCCATGATATGGTGGGATCAGCTTGTTGCTACTCGGAGAAGAAACTATGAGAGACCAGTTCAAACTTGGGAAGAACTCAGAGGTCTTATGAGGAAGAGGTTCATTCCGAGCCATTACTACCGTGAGTTGTATCAGAAGCTACAACATCTGTATCAGGGTACCAAGAGTGTTGAGGATTACTACACAGAGATAGAAGTTGCTATGATCAGGATGAATGTAGTTGAGGATGCAGAGGCTACTATGGCACGGTTTCTTGGAAGCTTAAATAGGGAGATTGCCAACATGGTGGAGTTACATCATTATGTTGATTTGGAGGACATGCTTCACATGGCTATCAAGGTAGAGAGGCAACTCAAGAAGAAGGCCACATCCAGATTTGGTACTCAGAGTACTTCTACTTGGAAGGGGAAATGGGTTCCGAATGAGAAGCGAGATGGAGGCTTTAACAAGCCTAGAGGTGATTTCAGTGGAGGCTTTAACAAGCCTAGGGACGAACCTAGTGGAAAGGGTAAAGAGGCTGCAGAATCGAGTAAGCCTAGACCTAACCTGAGGGTACAGCTACGAGAACTAAGGATGTCAAGTGTTTCAAGTGTTTGGGCATGGGACACTGCTTCACAATGTCCCAATAGGCACACCTTAGTGATTGACAAGAGCGGAGATGTGTACTCTACAGATGATGAGGTTGAGGATGAGATGCCGGAGTTAGAAGATGCTAGTGACCACGAGGGAGCTGCATACCCTTTAGATAACTTATCCCTAGTTGTTAAGCGTGCTTTGACAGCACAAGTTGTTAAGGATGAGAGTGATCAGCAGAGGGAGAACATATTCCACACCAGATGCCGTGTGAATGGTAAGGGTTGTAGTATGATTATAGATGGAGGCAGTTGTACCAATGTGGCTAGCACGGCTTTGATTGAGAGATTGGGGTTGAGTTGCTTGAAGCACCACAAGCCTTACAAGTTGCAATGGTTAAATGAATGTGGTGAAATGAAGGTAACGAAGCAGGTATTATTGAGCTTTACCATTGGGCCTTACAGAGATGATGTTCTATGTGATGTGATTCCGATGCATGCGGGTCATATACTTTTGGGGAGGCCGTGGCAGTTTGGTAAGAAGGTGATTCATGATGGGTTCAAGAATAAGTATTCGTTTCAACATAAAGGGAAACCCATTACACTATACCCACTTACACCAAAGCAAGTCCATGGAGATCAGGTTAAGTTGCAACTTGAGAGGGATAAAGAGAGGGCGAGTGCAAACACTAACTTGGGGGAAACTAGTGAGAGTGTGAAAATAAGGCCAAGGCCGAGAGTTTACCTAAGGGAAGTGAGAGTGAAAGTAAGGGGGACACCAAAGGGAGAGTGGAAATGAGTTTCTACATGGGTGAGGGTGAAACGAGGAGAGCTTTCAAGACTAGCAGCCTGATGCTATTGTTAGTTTACAAGGAGCCCCATGTTTATTTTTCTAACACTGACCCTTTGCTTCCTATGTCTATTTCATCTCTTTTGCAGGACTACAATGATGTACTGACTGAGGACATTCCTAGTGGGCTTCCACCCATTAGAGGCATTGAGCACCAGATAGACTTCGTACCTGGAGCAGTCATTCCCAACAGGTCATCCTATAGAAGCAATCCTGAGGAGACAAAGGAACTGCAACTGAAAGTGCGGGATTTGATGGACAATGGGTATGTAAGGGAAAGAATGAGTCCTTGTGCAGTACCAGTGCTTCTAGTTCCTAAGAAAGATGGGACATGGCAGATGTGTGTTGATTGTCGAGCCATCAATAATATAACGGTAAATTATCGCCATCCTATTCCTAGGCTAGATGACATGTTAGATGAATTGCATGGTTCCAAGATATTTAGTAAGATTGATTTGAAAAGTGGATACCATCAAATTCGCATGAGAGAGGGAGATGAGTGGAAAACCGCATTTAAGACCAAATATAGATTATATCAATGGTTAGTTATGTCATTTGGTCTTACAAATGCACCTAGTACATTTATGAGATTAATGAATCATGTTATGCGTGCATTTATAGGTAAGTTTGTTGTGGTATACTTTGATGACATCTTAGTTTACAATACATCGATTGAGGAGCATGAATTACATTTGAGACATGTAGTTAATGTTTTACGAAAAGAACAAATGTATGCTAACTCTGACAAATGCATATTTTGCATGGATATACTTGTTTTTCTTGGCTTTATTGTGAGTGCAGATGGCATCGAGGTAGATGTGGAGAAGGTGAAGGCAATTCAGGAATGGCCTACACCAATTACAGTGACAGAAGTCCGAAGCTTTCATGGCTTAGCGAGCTTCTATAAGAGATTTGTCAAGGACTTCAGTAGCATTTCCGCGCCATTGACCGAGGTAGTAAAGAAGACAGTTGGTTTTCAATGGGGCGAGGCGCAAGAGCGAGCATTCCAGATCTTAAAGCAAAGTTTTGCAGTGCACCCATTTTAGCACTACCCAACTTCGAGAAGACATTTGAGATTGAGTGCGACGCATCAGGGTTAGGTATTGGAGCAGTTCTTATGCAAGAAAAGCGGCCAATAGCCTATTTTAGTGAGAAGCTGAACTGAGCAGCTTTGAGGTACCCCACGTATGACAAAGAGTTATAAGCGCTTGTGAGAGCACTTGAGACGTGGCAGCACTACTTGTGGCCTAAAGAGTTTGTGATCCACATCGACCATGAATCATTAAAACACTTGAAGGGTCAAGGTAAGCTGAATAAGCGACACGTAAAATGGATGGAATTTGTTGAGTCATTTCCATATGTTATACGCTACAAGCAAGGTAAAGAAAACATCGTGGCCGATGCATTATCTCGCAGGTATGTTTTACTTACTTCAATACATGCACGGATGTTGGGATTTGATTTGATTAAGGAACTATATGAGTGTGATTCTGATTTTGGTGAGATTATTGTTGCTTATGCAAAGTCATCTTTTGGAAAGTTTTACATTCATGACAGTTTCTTATTTAAAGCGAACAGGTTGTGTGCTCCTACTTGTAGTATGCGTGAGTTGCTTGTGAAAGAAGCGCATGTGGGAGGTTTGATGGGGCATTTTGGGATTACTAAGACTTTAGCTGTTTTACATGAGCACTTTTATTGGCCTAAAATGAAACGTGATGTTGAGCGTATTTGTGATAAGTGTCTAACATATACGCATGCTAAATCTAAATTAATGCCACATGGGTTGTATACTCCTTTGACTGTACCTAGTGAACCTTGGGTTGATATATAGATGGATTTTGTGTTAGGTTTTCCTAGGACAAAGAGGGGTAGAGATTCAATCTTTGTTGTAGTTGATAGGTTTAGTAAAATGGCTCATTTCATTGCATGTCATAAAACCGATGATGCTACAAACATTGCAGATTTATTTTTCAGAGACATAGTGCGACTCCATGGTATACCTATGAGTATTGTATCTGATAGAGATGTTAAATTCCTTAGCCATTTTTGGAAGGTGTTGTGGGCTAAACTAGGCACCAAACTATTGTATTCTACCACACGTCACCCATAGACTGATGGACAAACGGAGGTAGTTAATAGGACTTTATCTCAATTATTACGCACTATAGTTGGTAAGAATTTGAAGAGTTGGGAAGATTGTTTGCCATTTATTGAGTTTGCATATAATCGTAGCATTCATTCTTCTACATCATTTTCACCTTTTGAGATTGTTTATGGTTTTCAGCCACTAACTCCACTGGATTTATTACCATTACCTATTGATGAGCATACGGGGTTAGATGGCAAACGGAAGGCTGATTTGGTGAAGCATATCCATGAGAAGGTAAGAGAGCACATTCAACCAAAGAACGAGCAATACTCTTCTCATGCAAACAAGGGAAGAAAGCGTGTAGTCTTTCAACCTGGTGATTGGGTTTGAGTACACATGCGTAAAGAGAGATTTCCAGAACAGCGTAAATCCAAGCTACAATCGAGAAGAGATGGACCCTTTCAAGTCTTGGAAAGGATCAATGACAATGCATATAAGCTGGATTTGCAAGGTAAGTACAACTTATCTGCTACTTTTAATGTTAAAGACTTAACTCATTTTGATGCAGGTTCAGATTCGAGGTCGAATCCTTTTCAACAAGGAGGGAATGACATGAGTCCAACCACACCAGAGACATTACAGGATGCAGCTAACAACTTGGAGGAACCCATGCAGTTGCCAACAGGTCCAATCACACGCCAAAGAGCAAAGAAGATCAGAGAGGCCTTTGCGGGACTAGCTCAGAGCTATGTGACCAGTTGCAGCAACCAAGTCAAGTGCACACCAGAGACACATATGGGCATAACCAGAGAGGTCCCAAAGCTATTTCATTTGACCCAGATCAGCTCAGACTGAAGCATAGCAGAGCAGCTTCAGCACTAGCACCATTTTGACCCGATTTCACCCATTTTGGGACAATGTTGAATTCGGCCAAATGGGGGCATTTTTTTCATTTGTGCTCGATATTTTGACTTTATTTATGATGTAATTAGCATGGTTGACTATGACATTAGGCTTAATTATGCTTAGATCTGTACTTAGCCGGAAGCACGTCAATTTACTATAGCATGTAAGCACCTCAATTAGCTTAAGTGAGATTAGCTTCTAATCTTTGTTTTAAGTTTATTTAGGTGCAAAAGGACCTTAATGGTCGTGGTTGAGGTGCTTGACTTAGGGCTATTGGTAATTTTAGCTCTAGGGTCATTTTAGTCTTTTTACTCTCTTGTAACCCTTATTATATGATTCTTCTTTGTATTTTGGAGACAACAACGTAATATACAACATTTTGAAAGAGAGAAAAGCTTGAGCTTTCCATGGCTATGGCCGAAACCTTGTTAAGGGAGGGATTCCCCTTTTCAAGTTCAAATTGACTTATCTAAGCATGGCAACTTAGTGGCGTCTCCATTGCTAGCAAAATACAATTTGATTTCATGCTTGTGGTTATCATGGACGTGAGTTTCATAGTGGTTATGGGCTGTTCTTGGTTGGGTTTTGTTCCTACAAAATCAGTATTCAAAGTTCTTGGGGTTTTGAGAAAGATGCTTGGGGGTTTGCTTGGTTTCAAACCCAAGTGAGTTTCTTGTCAACTATGCTGTTACGCTTCCATAACATGTACAAGTGTAATACTAGCTTATTCCGCATTATCGATGTCCAGTCTCGATAATACTACGACTAGAGATATTTAATGACTAAACCTTTATGGATTAATATTGTCTCATATCTTATTAATCTAGAACTAATCCTAAAGACTTTTATCATTTATATATCCAGGTAATCCAATTACAAATGATAAAAGAGCAATTTCCTTTGTCACATAGTCAATTTGTACAACAACACCATGTTCTGTACAAATAGTGATGCTATGGGTCATAATTATCCAACAGCAACTAACATTGCTGACTTGATCTTTAGAGAAGTAGTACGACTCCATAGGATTCCACAGAGTATAGTTTCAGATCGTGATGTTAAATTCCTTAGTCACTTTTGGAAAGTTTTATGGGGTAAGTTGGGAACTAAACTTTTGTATTCTACTACTTGCCACCCCCAAACTGATGGCCAGACTGAGGTTGTTAATAGGAATTTGATTCAGTTATTGCGTACTATTATCAATAAGAACTTAAAAACTTGGGAGGACTGTTTGTCTTTTGTTGAATTTGCGTATAATCGTAGTATTCATTCCTCTACATCTTACTCACCATTTGAAATTGTTTATAGTTTTCAGCCCCTAACTCCATTAGATTTGTTACCCTTGCCTGTTGATGAGCATGCAGGGTTAGATGGAAAAAGGAAAGCCGATTTGGTGAAACATATACATGAGAAAGCAAGAGAGCACATACAGCGAAAGAATGAGCAATATGCTTCTCATGCTAATAAGGGAAGAAAGCGTGTGGTATTTCAGCCTGGAGATTGGGTTTGGGTACACATGCGCAAGGAGAGATTTCCTGAACAACGTAAATTTAAGCTACAACCGAGAGGGGATGGTCCATTTCAAGTCTTGGAACGGATTAATGACAATGCATACAAACTGGATTTACAAGGTAAGTATAATGTGTCTGCTACATTTAATGTTTCTGACTTAACTCATTTTGATGCAGGTACAGATTCGAGGACGAATCCTTTTCAAGAGGGAGGGGATGACATGATCCAGGCCACACATGAGCATCATAGGACATGGCCAGCAAAACAATAGACCCATTACAAGTACCAGAAGGGCCAATTACAAGACAGAAGACCAAAAGACTCAAAGAAGCAATGATGGTATTAGTTCAGAGTTTTATGGTCGATTGCAACAAACAAATAGAGACGCATGTGGGCTTCAATAGAGAGGGCCCAAAGCTACTTCACTTGGCCCAAATCAATTCTGAATGAAGCTTCACATGCCTTTGAAGACTTGAAGACTTTGGTATTTTTGTAATTTCGCCTTTAGGGGCATTGTTGTCTTTATGCCTTTAGGGTTTCTCTTTGTAACACTATTTAAAAATTTTTTCTTTTTCATTTTGAGGCATTCACGAATTTGAGAGAACATTGAAGCTTTTATGCTTTTGGCTACGGCCGAATTCTTGGCAATGGAGATTTTCAAGTTTAAAATCGACTTATCTAAGTTTAGCAAGCTTAATGGAATCTCCATTGCTAGTAAAACAAAATGATTTCATGTTTCGAGTTATCATGGGCAATGATTCATGTTGGTTTAGGGCTGATCTTGGATGGGTTTTGTTTTTACAAAATCATTGATTAAGGTTCTTGGGGCTTAGAGAACAATACTTGGGGTTTGCTGGATTCGCATCCTAGTGAGTTTCCTGTCATTTGGTATCAGAGCTCAGGGTTCCAAGGTCTGATTTCCTATCTAAATTCATTGTTTGATTCTGTTTTAATTTTCGTTCCAATTCTTGTTTGATCTTGTTTCTGTTTTCATTTTGTTGTTTTTGGGTTAATACTTTGTTCTGAAATTTTACTATCAAAATCTGGGTTTTCTTTTCCATCTTCATATTAGTTCGTCATTGTTATTAAATTCTGGATCTGGGTTTTTATTGTGTTCTTCATATAGTTTGTCATATACATTCTGTTCTTTAGCATATGTTGAAGAAATAAGCTTGTTCATAAACGGCTGTGTGAATTATTCCTGAAAACCTAATGAATCATTTAAAAAAAAAAGAGGAAAAAAGAAAAAGAAAAGAACATCAGTGAGTTAAACATCATCACCAGACTTCTTAAAGAATTAGACTTTGATTCCCATTTCATAGAGGACTTGAACATCAATGAGTTTATCCTTAGCCTTTTTTTTCGGACTTGAGTGACAATGATCACTTAGCAAAAAAAAGAGTAAAAAAGTCGAAAAATTTGGTTAAATTTAGTTTGTTCCATATTATCATTTGGGTGTCCATGAAGGGTATTCCATCAAAATTTCTATAGAGGTGCCAAATTTTCTTCCGAAATTGCATACGACCGTGAATTTGCAAGCTTATTTGTTTTTCATCGTGCTAATTGTTTATTTCCTTATTCCAAATACTCTAGATTAAGTATTATTGATTGAGTCTTCATCATTACTATTCTTATTCGCATTTTCCATCTGCCCTATATATACATTATTGGGTCTTTGTGTTTCATGCTGGCTTGAGGACTACATTTGGTTGTGTATTCTTGGATTGAGTGTGATTCTCATTTGAATTGAGGAAGAATTAAAGAGTGGTAAAAGGCAGTGATTGTGAGAACAATATCGAGAAAAAGCCAATAAAGTGCAAACACGAGTGGAGTGATATCATTCGAGTGTAAACACGTGAGATTGTGAGGATTTACATATTTTCTTTACTTTCTTGTTATTTCTAATCTTTTTGTTTAGTGTTGAGATGACAGGTCTAACCATTGATGAAAAGCTTGAGGCTTTGGATAGAAAATTTACAGATCTGATGGAGAACATGAATATTGCTTTGGAGAGATTGTCCAAGAGTGTAGAGAGTATTCAAACTGGCATTGGTTGCAGAGCACCACCACCCCAGCATATACCACCACCTCATAATGTGCCACCTCGACGTGTACCACCACAGTATGTACCACCAGATGAAGAGGAAGCGGAAAATGAGTTTGATGATTCTGATGGTCTTGATGATATGGAGGAGAGATTTCAGCCTAGGCATGATAGGAGGCCTAATAGGAGGTTTGATAGGAGGAATGATATGAGGGAAAGACGATTTGATGGTAGAGGTGCATTTGATGACATAATAGGAGATTATGATCGGAGTGGATATGGTAGATGAGGAGATGTAGATGGTGATCTAAGTAGCATCAAGATCAAGATACCAACCTTTCAGGGTAAGAATGATCCCGAGGCTTACTTAGAATGGGAAAGGGAAATTGAGTTTATTTTCAAATGTCATCACTATTCAGACGAGAATATGATCAATCTGGCAGCAATTGAGTTTACCGATTATGCTATGATTTGGTGGGATCAGATTGTTTCTACTTGGAGGAGAAATTATGAGAGACCGGTTCAGACATGGGAAGAACTTAAGGGTCTCATGAGAAAGAGGTTTATACCCAACCATTACTATAGAGAGTTTTATCAGAAACTACAGCATCTGTATCAAGGGACCAAGAATGTTGATGACTATTACACAGAAATGGAAGTTGCCATGATCAGGGCAAGTGTAGTTGAGGATGCAGAGGCTACTATGGCATGATTTCTAGGGGGCCTGAATAGGGAGATTGCCAACATGGTGAAGTTGCATCATTATGTTGATTTGGAGGATATTCTTCACATGGCTATCAAGGTAGAGGGGCAACTCAAGAAAAAGTCCACATCCAGATTTGGTACTTAGGCTACTTCTGTATGGAATGGGAAATGGATTCCGAATGAGAAGCGGGATGGAGGCTTTGACAAGCCTAGAGGCGAGTTCAGTGGAGGCTTTAATAAGCCTAGGGCCGAACCTAGTGCCAAGGGTAAAGAGGCTGCAGAACCGAGTAAAACTAGACCAAAACTTGAGGGTACAACTACTAGAACTAAGGATGTCAAGTGTTTCAAATTTTTGGGCATGAGACACTGTGCTTCATAATGTCCCAATAGACATACCTTAGTGATTGATAAGAAGAGTGGAGAGCTGTACTCTACTGATAGTGAGGTTGATGATGAGATGCTAGAGTTGGAGGATACTAGTGACCATGAGGGAGCTGCATACTCGCTGGATAACTTGTCCTTAGTTGTCAAGCGTGCTTTGAGTGCACAGGTTGTAGAGGATGAGAGTACGCAGCAGAGGGATAACATATTCCACACTAGGTGCCGTGTGAATGGCAAGGGGTGTAGTATGATCATAAATGGGGCAGTTGTACTAATGTTGCTAGCACCACTTTTATTGAGCGATTGGGGTTGAGTTGCTTGAGACACCCAAAGCCGTATAAGTTGCAATGGTTAAATGATTGTGGGGAAATAAATGTGACAAAGCAGGTATTGTTGAGCTTTACCATTGGGCTATACACATATGATGTCCTATGTGATGTGATATCGATGCATGCTGGACATATTCTTTTGGGCAGGCCGTGGTAGTTTGATAAGAAGGTTATTCATGATGGGTTCAAGAACAAGTACTCTTTTCAGCATAAGAGAAAACCAATTACATTATACCCACTTACACCTGCACAAGTCCATGAAGATCAGGTTAAATTGCAACTTGAGCTTGACAAAGAGAGAGTGAGGGGGAAACACCACCTTGGGTGAGACTAGTGAGAGTGGTGTATCTGGTGAGAAAAATAAGGCCAAGTCCATGGGAGTTCCCCAGAGGAGTGTGAGTGAACGTGAGGGGGAAACAAAAGGGAGATTTAAAAAGAGATTCTACATGGGTGAAGGTGAAGCGAGGAAAGTGTTCAAGGCTAGCAAGCTCATGCTATTGTTAGCCTATAGGGAGCCTCATGTTTATTTTACTAACACTGACCCTCTACTTCTTGTGTCTATTTCATCTCTTTTGCAGGATTACATTGACCAACTGACCGAGGACATTCCTAGTGAGCTTCCACCCATTAGAGGTATTGAGCACCAGACTTCACACCTAAAGCAGTCATTCCCAACAGGCCAGCTTATAGGAGCAACCCTGGGGAAACGAAGGAACTTCATAGGAAAGTGTGGGAGTTGATGGAGAAAAGGTATGTCAGAGAAAGTATGAGTCCCTATGCGGTACCAGTTCTTCTAGTTCCTAAGAAAGATGGGACTTGGCGTATGTGCGTTGATTGTCGAGCTATCAACAATATTACAGTAAAGTATCGTCACCTCATTCCTAGACTATATGACATGTTGGATGAATTGCATGGTTCCAAAAATTTTAGTAAGATTGATTTAAAGAGTGGATACCATCAAATTCGCATTAGAGAGGGAGATGAGTGGAAAACTGCATTTAAAACCAAGTATGGCTTGTATGAATGGTTAGTTATGTCATTTGGTCTTTCAAATGCACCTGGCACATTTATGAGATTGATAAATCATGTTATGCGTGCATTTTTAGGTAAGTTTGTTGTGGTTTATTTTGATGACATCTTAGTTTATAGTAAAACATTAGATGAACATGTTATGCATTTGAAGCATGTTCTTGATGTGTTAAGGCAAGAAAAACTATATGCTAACTTTGATAAGTGCACTTTTTGTATGGATAGAACTATTTTCCTTGGATTTTTTGTGAGTACAGATGGCATCGAGGTAGATTCGGAAAAGGTGAAGGCAATTCAGGATTGGCCAACACCAACAACAGTGACATAAGTCAGAAGCTTCCATGGATTAGCAAGCTTCTATCGTAGACTTGTTAAAGACTTCAGTAGTATTGCAGCACCACTGACTGAAGTAGTGAAGAAGACTGTTGGCTTCAAATTGGGTGAAGAGCAGGAGCATGCATTCCAGGATCTGAAAATGAAGTTGTGCAGTGGACCAGTCTTGGCACTACCCAACTTTGAGAAGACATTTGAGATTGAGTGTGACGCATCCGGATTAGGCATATGAGCGGTTCTTATGAAAGAAACGCGACCAATAGCCTACTTTAGTGAGAAGCTTAATGGAGCCGTTTTGAGATACCCCACATACGACAATGAGTTGTATGCGCTAGTGAGAGCCATTGAGACTTGGCAGCATTATCTATGGCCTCGAGAGTTTATGATCCATACAGATCACGAGTCATTGAAGCATTTGAAGGGTCAAGGTAAGCTGAACAAAAGGCACGCACGTTGGTTAGAGTTTGTTGAGACATTTTTTTGTGTGGATAAAGTAAGTATATTAACCAAAAGAAAACTATACAAGAGCAAATGGGCAAACCCCAGGCAACTAGAGAGGACAGGCCCTCCTAGAAGAAAAGCCGAAAGGCTACAAGCAAAATAAGATCAAAAAAAGATGTCATCGGGCAAGTGCCAGGAGAGGTGAAGCCATTTATTGTCATAAGATGGTTTCACCTTCCGTAATAAGCTAGCACGATTTCGAACATCAAAAACAATATCGCTAAGAAGAACAGAAACAGGCTGAAGAGGCCCATCATGGGTACGGGCATTCCTCTCCCTCCAAATATGGTAAAGTGACGCAGTTAATGACAACCGAATAAGAAGATGACACAAAGAGGTGTCGGAAAACTGACACATCCACTCAACAGTCTGAGGCCAATCACGGTAACTCCAATTAACCCACACATAGCAAGCATAACTGACCAGACCCTAGAAGAGAAGTAGCACTGGAAGAAAAGATGATCAATGTCCTCACTTGAACAACCACAGAGAATACAATGCGAGCAAGTAGAGATACCGAACCTCATCAAACTATCCTGGGTACAAAGGCCTCCCTGAATAGACATCCAAAGCAAAAATGAATGGCGTGGGATGGGCTTCCGGAACCAAACAACTCGAGACCAACGCATCACATGTGCCACTGTCCGTATGGCATTCCCAGTAATATCCACTGAAAATCTCCCTATACTATCGTCCTCCCAAACCAGCACATCTTCCCTCATACTAGAAGAATTCGAAATAAGGGACCGAGCCAAATCAACAAGGGCAGCCGATCTAGGTGGGGGCCACCGCCAAGAAGAATCATAGATAATGGAAGCAACTGTAGCCATCTTATCCAAGCCATAGTCATAAATCACTCTCTCACCAAATGTATCCACAATTGGACCCATAGGATGCCAATAATCAAACCACAATAAAGTCTTCTCACCATTCCCAATTCTAACTCTCATCCTCCGCCGGGACCAAGAACGAAGCTCCAAAATCTTACGCCAACTCCAAGAGCAATCTGTAGGACAAGACACCTCCCAAAAACTTCTCCCCCTCAACAAGTAAGACTGAACCCAAGTCGGCCAAGAAGAAACCTGGCCAGAACAAAGAAAACAAACATGCTTAACAATTGCCGCTCTATTCCAAGAATCCAATTTCTTAATCCCCAGCCCCCCTCCTTTAGAGGTAAACAAACTCTACTCTAAGCCACTCTCGCCCCTGAAGAGGTGAGTGCACTACCCTTCCAAAGGAAAGAACGGAGAGTCGTCTCCACCTTCCTAACAATAGACTTAGGAAGAATAAATAAAGAAGACCAATAAACTTGAATCGAGAACAAAACAGACTTAATGAGCTGAAGTCGCCGCGCATAAGAGAGAAAATTACTACTCAAACTCTTTGCACACATAACAATACGATCAACAAGACAAGCACAATCTGAGGCCCGAAGTTTAGTAGAAATCAAAGGGACTCCCAGGTACCGCACTGGAAGAATCCCCTCTTGGAAACCCAGAACATGACGCAACTGGCCCTGAAGGGTAGGAGAGATACCAAAGGAGAAGAAATGACTCTTAGCTGGATTAGGGACTAAACCTGATAAACCACTGAACTGCCAGAGACAATCCTTGATCAAAGAGACAGAGGAGGCATCCGCTTTACAAAAGATCATAAGGTCATCTGCAAAACAAAGATGAGTGAGATGGTCCTTAGAACACCGCCTATGGAACTTGAGACATTTCCATATGTAATCCGCTACAAACAAGGTAAGGAAAACATTGTCGCCGATGCACTATCGCGAAGGTATGCTTTACTTACTTCATTGAATGCAAGAATGCTCAGGTTTGAATTTATTAAAAAACTTTATGCAAATGATACTAAATTTAGTATTATCTATGCTACATGTGAAAAGTCTACATTTAGTAAATTCTACCAACATGATGGGTTTCTGTTTAGGGAGAATAGATTATGCATTCCTGTTTGTAGTATGCGTGAGTTGTTAGTGAGGGAAGCGCATGAGGGAGGTTTAATGGGGGCACTTTGGCATTGCCAAAACCTTAGGGGTATTGAGTGAACATTTCTATTGGCCTAAAATACGGAGAGATATTGAGCGTTTGTGTGATAAATGTTTAACTTGTAAACATGCTAAATCTAAGGTTATGCCTCATGGGTTGTATACACCATTGCCTATACCTAGTGAGTCATGGGTAGATGTATCAATGGACTTTATTTTGGGTTTACCTAGGACTAAGAACGGTAGAGATTCCATCTTTGTAGTGGTTGATAGGTTTAGTAAGATAACACACTTTATAGCATGTCATAAAACTGATGATGCCACTAACATTGTTGACTTGTTCTTTAGAGAAGTAGTACGACTCCATGGGATTCCAAATAGTATAGTTTCAGATCGTGATGTTAAATTCCTTAGTCACTTTTGGAAAGTTTTATGGGGTAAGTTGGGAACTAAACTTTTGTATTCTACTACTTGCCACCCCTAAACTGATGGCCAGACCGAGGTTGTTAATAGGAATTTGATTCAGTTATTGCGTACTATTATCAATAAGAACTTAAAAACTTGGGAGGATTGTTTGTCTTTTGTTGAATTTGCATATAATCGTAGTATTCATTCCTCTACATCTTACTCACCATTTGAAATTGTTTATAGTTTTCAGCCACTAACCCCATTAGATTTGTTACCATTGCCTGTTGAGGAGCATGCAGGGTTAGATGGAAAAGGGAAAGCCGATTTGGTGAAACATATACATGAGAAAGCAAGAGAGCACATACAGCGAAAGAATGAGCAATATGTTTCTCATGCTAATAAGGGAAGAAAGCGTGTGGTATTTCAGCCTGGAGATTGGGTTTGGGTACACATGCGCAAAGAGAGATTTCCTGAACAACGTAAATCTAAGCTACAACCGAGAGGGGATGGTCCATTTCAAGTCTTGGAACGGATTAATGACAATGCATACAAGCTGGATTTACAAGGTAAGTATAATGTGTCTGCTACATTAATGTTTCTGACTTAACTCTTTTTGATGCAGGTACAGATTCGAGGACAAATCCTTTTCAAGAGGGAGGGGATGACATGATCCGGGCCACACATGGAGCATCAAAGGACATGGACAGCAAAACAATAGACCCATTACAAGTACCAGAAGGGCCAATTACAAGACAGAAGACCAAAAGACTCAAAGAAGCAATGGCGGGATTAGTTCAGAGTTTATGGTCTAAAATGCGGAGAGATATTGAGCGTTTGTGTGATAAATGCTTGATTTGTAAAAAGGCTAAATCTAAAGTTATGCCTCATGGGTTGTACACACCATTACCTGTACCTAGTGAGCCATGGGTAGATGTATCAATGTACTTTATATTGGGTTTACCTAGGACTAGGCATGGTAGGGACTCCATCTTTGTAATGGTTGATAGGTTCAGTAAGATGGCACACTTTATAGCATGTCATAAGACTGATGATGCCACTAACATTTCTGACTTGTTCTTTAGAGAAGTAGTACGGCTCCATGGAATTCCACGGAGTATAGTTTCAGATCGTGATGTTAAATTCCTTAGTCACTTTTGGAAAGTTTTATGGGGTAAGTTAGGAACTAAACTTTTGTATTCTACTACTTGCCACCCACAGACTGATGGGAGACCGAAGTGGTTAATAGGACTTTGACCCAGTTATTGCGTACTATTATCACTGAGAACTTAAAAACTTGGGAGGATTGTTTGACTTTTATTGAATTTGCATATAACCGTAGCATTCATTCTTCTACATCTTATTCACCATTTGAAATTGTTTATGGTTTTCAGCCACTAACTCCATTAGATTTGTTACCATTGCCTGTTGATGAGCATGCAGGGTTAGATGGAAAAAGGAAAGCCGATTTGGTGAAACACATACATGAGAAAGCAAGAGAGCACATACAGTGGAAGAATGAGTAGTATGCTTCTAATGCAAATAAGGGAAGAAAGCGTGTGGTGTTTCAACCTGGTGATTTAGTTTGGGTACACATGCGCAAGGAGAGATTTCTTGAACAGCGTAAATCCAAGCTACAACCGAGAGGGGATGGTCCATTACAAGTCTTGGAACAGATTAATGATCATGCGTACAAGCTGGATTTACAAGGTGAGTATAATATGTCTGCTACATTTTAATGTATCTGACTTAACTCTTTTTGATGCAAGTACAGGAGGTCGAATCATTTTCAAGAGTGAGGGAATGACATGAATCCTACCACTCAAGGAACATTAGATGTCACGACCAGCAATATGGTGGAGCCTTCGCAAGTGCCATTTGGGTCAATCACACGCCAAAGAGCTAAGAAGATCAGAGATGCAATGGTGGGGCTAGCACAGAATGCCATGATCGAGTGTGACACACAACTCCAGGGCATAATGGCAACACATGATGGCTTCTATGGAGTGGATCCAAAGCTATTTCATTTGACCCAAATCATACCAGATTGACGCACCAGTAATTTGGAAGTCAAGTGCCTTTTGACGAATCTAGCCGAATCAAGACCGACACCAAAATTTCGACCAAGACAAGACTTAATGGGCCTGAGACACATAATTTGGGCCTAGTTACATGAAGACCACGAAATTTTGGAGCTTTGGTGCAATGAGACAACTTTAGACATTTTGGGAACAATTGTCACATTTGTTGACTTTTTGTGTGTGGATAAAGTAAGTGTATTAACCAAAAGAAAACTCTACAAGAGCAAAGGGGCATACCCCAGACTACTAGAGAGGACATGCCCTCCTAGAAGAAAAGCCGAAAGGCTACAAGAAAAATAAGATCAACAGAAGATGTCATCGGGCAAGTGCCGAGATAGGTGAAGCCATTTATTGTCTTAAGATGGATTCACCTTACGTAAAAAGCTAGCACGATTCTGAACATCAAAAACAATATCATTAAGCAAAACAGAAACAGGCCGAAGAGACGCATCATGAGTGCGGGCATTCATCTCCCAACAAATATGGTAAACAGACGCAGCAAAAGACAGTCGAACAAGAAGATGACGTAAAGAGGCGTCAGAAAACTGACATATCCACTCAACCGTCTGAAGCCAATCTCGGCAACTCCAATCTAACCCACACATAGCCAGCACAGTCAACCAGACCCTCGAAGAGAAGAAGCACTAGAAGAAAAGATGATCGATATCCTCACTTGAACAACCACAGAGAATACATCGCGAGCAAGCAGATATACCGAACCTCATCAAACTATCCTGAGTATAAAGGCCTCCCTGAATAGACATCTAAAGCAAAAAGGAATGGCGGGGAATGGCCTTCCGGAACAAAACAACTCGAGACTAATGCACCAAGGTTCCCCTTGTCCGCATGGCATTCCAAGCACTATCCACTGAAAATCTCCCTCTACTATCATCCTCTCAAACCAGCTCATCCTCTCTCATACTAGAAGGATTCGGAAGATGGGCCCGAGCCAAATCAACAAGGGCGGCAGACCTAGATGGGGGCCACCGTC
Organism: Zanthoxylum bungeanum; assembly: GCA_019454045.1. Classification (NCBI taxonomy): domain Eukaryota; kingdom Viridiplantae; phylum Streptophyta; class Magnoliopsida; order Sapindales; family Rutaceae; genus Zanthoxylum; species Zanthoxylum bungeanum. The sequence continues at coordinate 97,847 of SKCR01041526.1, forward strand.
AAGAAGAATCAGAAATAATGGAAGCAACTGTACCCATCTTATCCAAGCCAGAGTCATAAATCACTCTCTCACCCAACGTATCCACAACCGGACCCATAGGATGGCAAAAATCAAACCATAATAAAGTCTTCTCACCATTCCCAATCCTAACTCTCATCCGCCGCCGAGACCAAGAACGAAGCTCCAAAATCTTACGCCAACTCCAAGAGCAATCTGTAGGGCAAGGCACCTCCCAAAAACTTCTCCCCCTTAACAAATAAGACTGAACCCAATTCGACCAAGAAGAAACCTGGCCAGAACAAAGAAACCAAATGTGATTAACAATAGCCGCTCTATTCCAGCTATCCAATCTCTTAATCCCCATCCCCCCTCCTTTAGAGGTAAACAGACTCTACTCCAAGCCACTCTCGCCCCAGAAGAGGTGAGCACTACCCTTCCAAAGGAAAGAACGGAGAATCGTCTCCACCTTCCTAATAACAGACTTAGGAAGAATAAATAAAGAATACTAATAAACTTGAATAGAGAACAAAATAGACTTAATGAGCTGAAGCCGCCCCGCATAAGAGAGAAACTTACTACTCCAACTCTTAGCACGCATAACAATACTATCCATAAGAGAAGCACAATCTGAGGCCCGGAGTTTAGTAGAAATCAAAGGGACTCCCAGATACCGCACTGGAAGAATCCCTTCTTGGAAGCCCAGAACATGACGCAGCTGGCCCTGAAAGGTAGAATAGATACCAGAGGAGAAGAAATGACTTTTAGCTGAAATCGGGATTAAACCTGATAAACCACTGAACTGCCCGAGATAATCCTTGATCAAGGAAACCGAGGAGGCATCCGCTTTACAAAAAATCATAAGGTCATCCGTAAAGCAAAGATGAGTGAGACGGTCCTTAGAACACTGCCCATGGAATTTGAAACCCTGATTAAGAGCCATTTTATGAAGTAAGCCTGACATAACTTCCATAGCCAAAACAAATAGATAAGGAGACATATGATCACCCTTTCGCAACCCGCGACCCCCGGAGAAAAAACCATGCAACTCCACATTAATAGACATAGAAAACCTAGTAGAAGTCATACACTCCTGAATCCAACCCACCATCCTCTCTGGAAAACCAACAGTCCGCAAAACCTCAACCAAAAAGTCCCAACGAACAGTGTCATAAGCTTTCATCAAGTCAATCTTAAGAGCACATCTCGGGGAACCACCAATCCGATGATAATTCCGAACCAATTCCTGACACAAAAGAATGTTGTCGCTGATACGCCTACCTGCAACAAAAGTAGATTGATTATGACTTATCACTGAAGAAATGATAACTTTGATCCTATTCGCAATAAGTTTAGCAATACACTTGTAAATAGTGTTGTAATAAGAAATAGGTCGATAATCCTTAACCTGGGAAGGGTTGGGAATCTTAGGAATCAGAGCTATAGAAGTAGCATTAACTGCCTCAAGAGACACCCAGAGGAAAAGAAAGAGTGAATAGCACAAAGGACATCATCCCCGACAACACTCTAAGACTTCTTAAAGAATCCTGAATTAAATCCATCTGGGCCTGGAGCTTTATTGTCCTTCAGCGCAAACAAGACAGCCTTAATCTCCTCATCTGAAACCTCCCGGGTAAGAGACTCACTTTGCTCAGCTGTCACATGGGTAATAATTGCAGATCTAAGGGCAACCCTATCAATATCCTGTTGACAATGTTGGGGGCCCAAAAGGGTCTAAAAAAAAGAAACAATCTCATCTCTAACCAAAATATCATCCCCCACACGGGTCCCATCCTCCTTAGTGATAGAAGTAATCTTGCTACGACGGCCGTGAAAACTCTTCATAACAGTAAAGAAGAATTTAGTATTCTGATCCCCAAGGTTTATCCATTGAACACGAGATTTCTGTCTATTGAAGCCTTCATCAGCCCGACTTATGTCACCATACCGTAACGAAAGACTAGCTTCTTCAGCTACCAGAGCAGAGTCACTGGGGCACTCCTGTAAAGCACACTGCACTCTATCCAACTCCCTCCTAATCTCCAAAACCTTACTCGAAATCTTAGAGAAATGCTCAACATTAAACTTCTTCAAGGCCACCTTAACACTCTTCAGCTTACAACATAAACGGAACATTAGAGTACCATGAACATCAATGTCCTAAACCCTAGCCACAACTGAGAGAAAATTGGGATGATCAGCCCAAAAATCAAAGAATTTGAAGGGAATTTTCCTCTTTGGGAGCTCTGCAAGTTTAACCACCATAGGAGAATGATCTGAAATCCGAGGGGGAAGAAAGCAGGCAGAAGAACCCGGGAAGAGACACTCCCAAGACGAATTAGAGAGAACACGGTCCAGCTTACGCCAAATAGGAGACTGAATCTGCTTATTAAACCAAGTAAACTGACAACCAGAAAACTGAAGATCATCCAAACCAGCCTGACCCAAACAGCAACCCAAATCATCTTTCCAAGCCGGCCATGCCACAGATCCACCACAATGCTCAATCGAAGAGCGAATAACATTGAAGTCTCCCAAAATAAGCCATGGAGAATCATCAAAAACACTACCACTAGAAATCAAGTCGGCCCAAAGCTCCCGACGCTTCTCGTAGCACACTCACCATAAACCATCGAAACCACACAAGTCCATAACCCAGAAATATGAGACACACTACAATGAATAACTTGAGATGAAGAGCGAATAATGCTAACATCAATGTCACTAGGGCTCCAACACCCAAATACGGCCAAACGGAAGAATATCAGAGTGGCAAAAAAACTTCCATGAAGGATTAATCGCACGAGATACATTCACAAAATTAACCTCCTTTACCTTGGTTTCAACTAAACCACACAAACAAAGCTTCTCATCACGAAGAAACCCCCTAACTTCAGCTTGTTTTATTGGGTCATTGAGACCCTGAATCTTCCAACAACCAAAAATCATTAAAATAGAGAAGAGTAGAGCCAAACCCAGACAAATCAACGTCATCGACCCCCTCTCGGGGACTGCCGTTTCTGACTCTTCTTACCACCAGAACCCTTTCTAGATTTGTTACCATAAACCAATTTCCTGATCTCCTGAGAATCAATGACCTTATTAGCCAAATTGTTATCATTGGGTGTGGGCGAATCATAAGTTCCAGAAGGCGGAGACTCAGCTAAAACAGACTTAGGAAGATCATCGACAAGAAGTGAAGAAGCAAGGGAACATTCACCTTCCTATTTACCCTTTGCCTCCATAATAACTGCCTTAGACGAAACCACAGACATATGAGGAGTTACCAGAGCTGATTCCAACCTATTGAAAGAGCACTCACCCAAAACAAGAAGCCTATCAGTGGGAACATCCTGAATCACATCATCCCTCGAGCTAACAGGAGTGGTCACAGTCGCTCCCTTTCCTTTCTTCTTCTTAGAGACCGGAATCCAGGCGCCCTCCTTTACCTTCAGTAGTGTCAACCGTAACAACTTTATCAGTAGAAGGAATAGATGGTTTGGGAATCCAGGACAGAGAGGGTTTACCAACCTCCTTACTATGAGCCTTTTTAGGGAAGGAATTCACCGAATGGCCAAAAACTTCACAAGTAGTACATTTCACAGGAACCCATTCAGACTCAACCCTAATAGGTGCCCTAGTACCATCAGGATACTGGAAAACAATCTCTTCGACAAGGGGGTTCCGAGCATCAATCTCAACATAAACGCGAGCGAAACTGAGCCGTTTCCTGGAAAGGGTAATATGGTCAACATTGAGAGGTCTCCCAACGGCACTTGCCACACAACTAATCCCTTTAGCCGTCCAAAAGGCAAAAGGCAGGTGAAAGAGTCTAATCCAAATCGGAACCTTAAATAGGTCCTCCTTGGTCAAAGATAATCAGGTTGCCAAAGTTTGAGAACCAACGGTCTATTAGCCATATGTCAGGGGGCTCCGTCCAACACCGTACTAGCTCCTTTAAGGCTATCAAATCTAAACAAAAAGAAGCTGTTATCGGATGTAAGAACCTCTAGCAAACCAAGCCTCCCCCATAACTTGTGCGCAATAGAGTTGACAGTTTGAAAAGGAAGTCTTTTACCCACAAAGTAACCAACCAATGTACTCTGCCAATACACACTATCCTCTTCAATAACCTCAGCAGGAGGGCACACTATAACCTTACCATCAATAACATTTGGTTGAACATAGTGAAGTGCGGTAGAAAATCATGCCGAGTCAGAAGGATCTACTCCTTTAGGTCCATTCAACGTAGTAGCATAACTCTTAGGACAGGTAGAAGTAATTCCCCCAAAGCTACTGCAGGAGACGAAACAGTATGACCAAAACCATCTGCCTTAGCAACCCGCATTAACACCACCAACAGAATCACTCAATTTCATAGCCGGCAAAACTATACCAGAAACCAACCCATAAGGCATTACAGAATCACCAAAAGTGTTACTAGCCTCATTCACAGGAGCAAAATTATTCAAGACTGAAACAGCAGTAGCCTCACCGGCAACAGTCGTAGCAACCTGACTCACATGGTCACACAGTCTAGTCACTGCAGAAACAGCATTACCGGCCAAAGACTCACAAACAAGAAGAAGCACAGAAGGGCTACAGGGCATAAACAAAGTCTCGGTGAAAACCTCCACACCAGAGCCACCCTCAACATCAATAACGTTACCACTAACATTAGTTGCAGGACCCAAACAACCACCATACAACAAACCCACGGCACCAGCGCCCAAACTACCAACAAAACCACCTACAATGCCATGTCAAGAATCAAATGCAACGCTAACAGACCCATATGGTACGCCATGCCCAGACCCACTAGAACCCGAACAGCCAACGAACCACCTTCAACTCCATGTCCAGAACCACAAACCACAACACTAGCAGACCCAGAGGATGCGCCAAACCCAGACCTACAAAAAAAACTACCAGATCCAGAGGCCAAAGCTGGGAACGTCGAGCAAGAATCTGTAGGAACAACACCAGCTGAAACAAAAGGCTTAAGACTAGTCACAGACGCAGGCGCCGGTGAGCAAACCAAAAGAGAGCTCGAAAGGTCCGTCGAAGGTTTCAAACAACCAATGCCAAGATCCACATGAGGCGAGGCGTTAGCGGCCAAGAGACAGCCCTAACGGCCTTGCGTCCAACACCAGGGAGGCGTTGCCCCACCACAGGAAAACCAGATGGAGACATATGGAAGGACGGGAAGACAAGAGGGAGAAAGAGATGAAGGGAGAAAAATACGAAGGCAGAAAGGAGAGAGCCCAAATGATTGAGAGAAATGCAAGGAAATGGGAAAGGGAAAAATACCTTTGTTGGATTTTTATGGTTTTGTTGTTTTTTTTCCTTTTGTTGAATTTTTTGGCAAAGTTATTGATGACTTTAGCCACCTTGTTTGACATTTATGTTATGTTGTCTAGATTATCAAATGGCTATGCCTTAGCCATTAGTTAGCAAGTTAGGGTGTTTTGATATTTTTGCACCTATTAGGGTTTCCTTCATTGTACTATATATTGTATATTTCTTTCTTAATGAAATTAATCATCAATTTCGAAATTAGCTTCATCTTAAAAGTTTGGCTTGTCCAAAATGGCTTAAAGGAGGGATTCCCTTATTTCATACAATCGACTTATCTAAGGCGTGACAACCTTAGTTGCGTCTCCGTGCTAGCAGAACACTACAAGGAATCATCTTAAGGGTTCTCAAAGACAAGTTCTTTTTGGGTCTTCTTTGTGGCCTTGGAAGGGTTTTGTTCCTACAAAATCAAATTCGCGGTGCTTGGGGTTCTATCCGTTGCGAAGGGTGTTTGCTTGGCCTTAAACATCCAAGTGAGTTCCGCGTCAATGGTGGGTTGGATTCGGGAATGTATGACTACTACTATATTCTCAGTGTCGATTAATGGAGAGCTGAATGGTTTTTTCTCTGAGGGTCGTGGTTTGCGTCAGGGTGACTTTACGTCTCCTACCTTTTTTTTTAATAAGGTAAGTATGTATTAACAAAAAGAAACAAAAGCACATGGGCATACCCCAAACAGCTAAGGAGAACAGACCCTCCTAGCATATGGCTCTTGATCGGGGTTTTAAGTTTCATTGGCGTTGTTCAAAAGACTGTCTCACACATCTCTGTTTTGCAGATGACCTGGTGATTTTTTGTAAGGTAGATGTCTTTTCGGTCTCTTTGATCAGGGATTGTCTTCGGCAGTTTATGGGTTTATCGGGTTTGGTTCCAAATCTAGCAAAGAGTCATCTTTTCTCCTCCGATATTTCCCCTATTCTCAAGGATCGGTAGCTTTATGTTTTGGGTTTCCAAGAAGGTGTGCTTCCTGTGCAGTATTTGGGTGTTCCTTTGAATTCTACTAAACTTCGGGCCTCTGATTGTGCTTCCCTTTAGTAGGTTTCTTCCTTGTTCATTCTTCCCAAGTATGTTATTAGGAAGGTGGAGGCGACTCTTAGATCTTTCCTTTGGAAGGGTTGTGAGCTTATCTCCTCAAGGGCAACGGTGGCTTGGTGTAGAGTTTGTTTACCTTTGGAGGGGGGGTTTGGGGATTAAGAGTTTGGAAACTTGGAATAGAGCGGCCATTGTTAAGCATTTATGGTTTCTTTGCTCTGGTCAGGTCTCCACTTGGTCGAACTGGGTTTAGTCTTTCTTGCTCCGTGGACGTAACTTTTGGGAGGTGTCGTGTCCTGGAGATTGTTCGTGGAGATGGTGGGAGATTTTGGAGCTTCGTTCTTGGGCTCGTCGGAGGATGAGGTTTAGGATTAGGAATGGTGAGTAGGCTCTGTTGTGGTTTGATAACTGGCATCCGCTGGGTCCGATTGTGGATACAATAGGTGAGAGAGTTATTTATGACTCTGGCTTGGATAGGATGGCTACAATGGCTACTATTAATTTAGACTCTTCCTAGTGTTGGCTTGCGGCTAGGTCTGCTGCTCTTGTTGAGTTGGCCCGGTCCCTTCCGTCAGATCCCTCTAGCTTGAGGGAGGATGATTGATTTGGGAGGAAGATGGTAGAGGGAGGTTTTCAGTGAGAAGTGCTTGGAATGCTATGCGGTCGAGGGGAGCTTTGATGCATTGGTATCAGGTTGTTTGGTTTCATAAGGCTATTCCACGTCATTCATTTTTACTCTGGTTGACTATTCAGGGTGGCCTTTGTACTCAGGTTTGTCTGATGCGGTTCGGTATCTCCGCTTGCTCGAGATGTGTCCTCTGTGGTTGTTCAGGGGAGGATGTTGATCATCTTTTCTTCCAATGCCTATTCTTTTCGCGGATTTGGATGACAGTGTTGGCCATGTGTGAGATAGAGTGGAATTCTCGGGTTTGGATGTAGATTGTTGAGTGGATGTATTAGTACACTGACGGCTCCTTATGTCATCTCCTTATTCAGCTTTCGTTTGCAGCGTCAGTTTACTACATCTGGAAGGAGAGGATTACCCGCACTCATGATGTGCCTCCTCGCCCTGTCAGTGTTCTACTTAGTGATATTATGTTTACTGTTCGGACTCGTGCTAGTTTATTGCGGATAGTGGAGCTATCTTATGATAATAAATGGCTTCATCTATCCTGGAACTTACCCGATGATATCTTTTGATGGTCTTGTTTTGTTTATAGTCTTTTGGCTCTTCTGCTAGGAGGGCATGTCCTCTCTAGTTGTCTGGGGTATGCCCCTTTGCTTTTGTACATTTTGGTTAATATACTTACTTTATCCAAAAAAAATATCTAAAAAAATGCATAATAGGTCCTTTAACTAACTAACTTAGTTCTAATCCAATTTGACCCAAATGATCTAGCTAACTAAGTTACAAATAGCCTAACTAGAGTCAACATGTCAAGTAAAAGGTCAAAATACAAGCTCATTTGGCCGAATTACATATAAGGCATAAAATGGCCAAATACTTCAAAAAGGTCATATCTTCATAATCGGCTATTGCGCGTCTTCAGGAATGACCTGGGCCACGTGAAATAGCTTTGGACCCACTCCATTGAAGCCCTCAAGTGACGCCCCATGGGGTTGTCTGTCACACTCGGCCATGGCATTCTGTGCTAGTCCCGCCATTGCATCTCTTATCTTCCTAGCTTTCTTATGTGTGATTGGCCCTGTTGGCACTTGCAAAGGCTCTACCATATTGCTGGCCGTGACATCTAATGTTCCTTGAGAGGCTAGATCAGTGTCACCATATCTAGGCCGACTGATTTTTTAGATGTACGGAAGATTGTTTTTAAGACTAATATAGTATCTATGAGAGGTTAATATTGTTTTTTGGTTTGACAAATGTCCCTATTGTTTCTATGAGATTAAAAAACCACGTGTTGTGTGCATCTATAGAGGAGTTTTTAGTAATTTATTTTATGACGTCTTAGTGTACAATAAGCCATTAGATGAGCATGTTCTGAATTTAAGGCATGTTCTGAATTTAAGGCATGTTCTTGATATTTTAATAAAGAAACAATTGTATGTTAATTTTAACATGGATTTGGAACCTTTGGAGGAAAGTTTGCCATTGACAGTGTTTGCATACGATATATACATTCATTCTTCTAGTACTTACTAGCCTAATGAGATTGATTTTGATTTTAATTCTTTAACTCCTATGGATTTATTATCTTTGATTGTTAAGCTTAGGAGTTTGAATGAAAAAAGAAAGGCAGATTTGGTGAGAATAATGGGTTTCCAGCTCATTGTATTTGAAGCACAATGGAGATCTAAGCTACAGCCGAGAGGAGATGGTTCATTTCAACTCTTGGAGCGGATCAATGACAATGCTTACAAGTTGGATCTTCCTGGTGAGTACGGTGTGTCTGCAATGTTTAATGTTTCTGATTTTCTTACTTTGATGCATGTGCAGATTCGAGGTCGAATTATTTTCAAGAGGAAGGAAATGACATGATCCAAGCCACACATGGAGCATCAAAGGACATGGCCAACAATATAATGGAGACATTGCAAGTACCAGAAAGGACAATCACAAGACAGAATACCAAAAAGATCAGAGAAACAATGACGGGAATAGCTCAGAGTTATATGGCTGAATATGGACATCTCGGAGGCACATTCACATCACATGATGGCTTCAATGGAGGGGTTCCAAAGCTATTCCACTTGACCTAAGTCATACCAGATTAAGGCACCGGCAATTAGGAAGTCAAGTATTTTTTGGACAAATGAAGCTGAATCAAGCCTGACATCAAGTATTCGAGTTACAAAAGGTTTAATGGGCATGAGACACATAATTTGGGCCTTGCTACATGAAGCCCGTGAAATTTGAAGGATTTTGTACAAATGGGCAATTTGGTCATTTTGGGAAAAGCTTGCCACCTTTGTTGAATTTTTTGCCTTTGTTAGCTTTTTTCTTTTAACATTTTTTATCATGATAACCACTTTTGTTGACTTAGATAAGCTTGCCACCTTTGTTGATTTCGATTTTTACTTTTAAGGTAATTTTAGTAACTTGTCTTATACTATATATTCTAACTTGTCTTCCTTAATGAAAAATAATCACCATTTTCGAAATTATTCTTTAAGAATGGTTATGGCCAAAATTCAAACTTAAGGGAAGGATTCCTCTTTGTTTCAGCTTCGACTTATCTAAGGCGTGACAACCTTAATAGCATCTCCGTGCTAACATAACACAAAAGGCATCATTTTTTGTTTTTTTGGATAAAGTAAGTATATTAACCAAAAATGTACAAAAGCAAAGGGGCATATCCCAGACAACTGGAGAGGACAAACCCTCCTAGAAGAAAAGCCAAAAGGCTAGATACAATCAGAAGATGTCATCGGGCAGATGCTAGGAGAGGTGAAGCCATTTTTTATCATAAGATGGTTTCACCCTCCGCAATAAACTAGCACGAATCCGGACATAAAACATAATGTCATTGAGTAGAACACTAAAGGGGCGAGGAGGCACATCATGAGTACGGGCGTTCCTCTCCCTCCAAATGTAGTAAACTGAGGCTGTAAACGAAAGACGAACAAGAAGATGACATAAAGAGTCATCGGTGTACTGATAAATCCACTAAACAGTCTGCATCCAAACCCGAGAACTCCAATCTAACCTACCTATGGCTAACACCGTCGTCCATACCCGCGAAGAGTATGAGCCTTGGAAGAAAATGTGATCAATATCCTCCCCCGAACAGCCACATAGGACACATCGCAAGCAAGTAGAAATACCGAAACTCATCAGCCGATCCTGTGTGCAAAGGCCACCCTAAATAGTCAACCAGAGCATAAAGAAATGGCGCGGAATAGCCTTATGAAACCAAACAACCCGATACCAATCCAAGCACTACTCACTGAAAACATCCATCTATCATCATCCTCCCAAACCAACTCATCCTCCTCAAGCTAGAAGGATCTGGTGGAAGGGACTGATTCAACTCAACAAAGGCAGCAGATCTAGTCGGAGGCCAACGCCAAGAAGAGTATGAGATAATAGTAGCTACTGTTGCCATCATATCCAAGCCAGAGTTATAAATGACTCTTTCACCCAAAGTATCCACAATCGGACCTAGCGGATGCCAGTTATCAAACCACAGCAGAGCCTTCTCACCATTCCCAATCCTGAATCTCATCCTCCGACAAGCCCATAATCGAAGCTCCAAAATCTTCTACAAGCTCCACGAACAATCTCCAGGACACGACACCTCTCAAAAGCTACTCCCACGCAGTAGGTAAGACTGAACCCAATTTGACTAAGAGGAGACTTGACCAGAGCAAATAAACAATAAATGCTTAACCATTGCCGCTCTATTCCAAGTTTCCAAACTCTTAACCCCCAAACCTCCTTCTTCTAAAGGTAAACAAACTCTACACCAAGCCACATTCGCCCCTGAGGAAGTAAGCTCGCTACCCTTCCATAGGAAAGATCTAAGAGTAGTCTCCACCTTCCTAATAACAAACTTAGGAAGAATGAACAAGGAGGACCAATAAACTTGAATGGAGAACAAAACTGACTTAATTAGTTGAAGTCACTTCCAAACGAAAGAAACCTACTACTCCAACTCTTAGCACACATGATAATATGCTCGACAAGGGTAGCACAATTAGAAGCCGGAAGCTTCGTGAAAATTAAGGGAACACCCAAATACCGCACTGGAAGTACACCCTCTTAGAAACCCAAAACATGAAGCAACTGATCCTTAAGAGTAGGGGAAGTACCAGAGGAAAATGGACGACTCTTCGCTGGATTCGGAACCAAACCCGATAAACTCATAAACTGCCGAAGACAATCCTTGATCAAAGAGACCGAGAAAACATCCGCCTTACAAAAAATCATTAGGTCATCTACAAAATAAATATGTGTGAGACGGTCCTTTGAACAGCTCAATGAAACTTGAAACCCCGATCCTGAGCCATATTCCGAAGTAAACCCGTAAGAACTTCCATAGCCAAAATAAAAAGATAATGAGACATAGGATCACCCTGACGCAAACCACGGCCCCCAGAGAAAAAACCATTCAGTTCTCCATTAATGGACACTGTGAACATAATAGAAGTCATACACTCTCGAACCCAACTCACCATCCTCTCTGGAAACCCAATGGTCCTCAAAACCTCAATCATAAAATCCCAACAAACAGTATCATAAGCCTTCATCATATCGATCTTAAGAGCACACCTCGGGATCCCGCCACTCCGATGATAATTCTTTACCAGTTCCTAGCACAATAAAATATTATCGCTAATACGCCGCCTCGCAACAAAAGCAGATTGATTATTACTGATCACTGAAGGGAGAACAATCTTAATCTGATTCGCAAAAAGCTTGGTAATACACTTGTAAATAGTATTACAACAAGAAATAGGTCGAAAGTCCTTAACGTGAGAGGGGTTAAGAATCTTCGGGATCATAGCAATAGACGTTGCATCAACTTACTTCAGGAGCCTCGCCGAACAAAAGAAAGAATGAATAGCACAGAGGATATCATCACCTATAATACTCCAAGCCTTCTTAAAGAAACCCGAATTAAACCCGTCCAGACCAGGAGCCTTATTATCCTTCAAAGAAAACAAATCAGTCTTAATCTCCCCATAAGAAACCTCCCTAACAAGAATCTCCCTATGCTCAACAGACACATGCTTAGTAATAGCGGAATGAAGAATAACCATATCAAAGTCATGTGGACAAGGCTGAGGCCCCAAAATAGTCTCATAAAAAGACACAATCTCCTCCCTCACCAAAGCATCATCCTCCAAACGAGTCCCATCCTCCTTAGAAACTGAAGTAATCTTGCTACGACGATGATGATGTTTCATAGCATGGAAAAAGAACTTCATATTCTGATCCCAAGGTTGAGCCACTGAACACGAGATTTATGTCTGACCAAACCCTCCTCAGCCCGACTAAGGTCACCATACCATAATGATAATCTCGCTTATTCTTCTAACAGAGCAGCATCACTTTGGTTATCTTGTAAGACACCATGCACCCTCTCCAACTCCCTCATAGCCTCAAAAGCCTTAACATAAAGATTAGCAAAGTGATCAACATTAAACTTCTTCAAAGCCACCTTCACACATTTCAATTTACGACACAAGCGGAACATTTGGGTACCACAAACATCAATATCCCAAGCCCTAGCCACAACAGAAAGGAAATCAGGATGATCAACCCAAAAATCAAAGAATTTAAAAAGAGTCTTCCTCTTAGGGAGCTCAGCGAGTTTAACAACCATAGGAGAGTGGTTCGAAATCCGAGGGGGAAGAAACCTAACAGCCGAACCTAGAAAAAGACACTCCCAATAGGAATTAGAAACAACACGATCTAGATTTCGCCAAATAGGAGAGTGAACCTGCTTTTTAAACCACGTAAAGCAACAGCTAGAAAACTGAAGATCATCCAAACCAGTCTGGCCCAAATAACATCCCAATTCATCCTTCTAAGAAGGCCATGACAAAGAACTGCCACTATGCTCGAGAGTAGAACAAATAGCATTGAAATCACCCATAACTAACCACAGAGAAGCATCAAAATCACTACCACAAACAGTCAAATCAGCCCAAAGCTCCTGACGCCTCTCATAATCACACTCACCATAGACCACAGAAACCACACAGCTCTAAAGAGAAGAAATATATGAAACACGACAATGTGTAGCTTGAGGAGAAGAATGAATAATGCTCACATCAACATCACTAGGATTCCAACAAACCCAAATTCGACCAAACGAAAGAACATTAAGATGGCAAAAAAACTTCCATGAAAGATTTATAGCTCGGGAAACACTCATAAAATTAATATCCTTCACCTTAGTTTCAACTAAACCACGTAGAGAAAGTTTCTCATCCCAAAAGAACCTTCTAACTTCAGCTTGTTTCATAGGGTCATTGAGACCTCAGATATTCCAACAACCAAAAATCATTAAAACATATAGAAAATGAGAAACCCACCCAAGAAAATCATCATCGTCTACCCCATCTCAGGGGATCTTCGTTTCTGACCCCTCTTACCTCTTGAGCCCTTCTTAGTCTTGCTACCTTAATCCAGCTTCTTTTTCTCCAAAGAGTCTTTGGCCTTAACAACTAGCATGTTATCATTAGAATGGGGCGAATCATAATCGGTTACAAGCGGAATCTCAGCTAAACCATCCTCAGAAAGATCCCTAATAGGCAGTGTGGCAATAGGAGTGCATTCACCCTCCTCTCTCTTAGCCTCCACAATAACTTCCTTAGAAGTACAAACTGGCACAGAAGTAACTGCCGGAACCGATTTCAAACTCTTAGAAGAGCACTCACTTAGAACAAAAACACTATCAGCGGCATCACCCGAAATCACAGCCCCACTAGGTTAACAGGAGTAGCCAGAACCACAGCCTTACCCCTATTCTTCTTAGAGATCGAAATCCATTCACCATGTCCATCCTTATCTGCCTGAACCGAAATAGCTGCAACCGTAGAAGAAGTGGTGGTCTTAGGCACCTAGGTCTGTGAGGTTTACTCTCCTCCCTCATGGGATAAGAGTTCAGAGAATGACCAAAAACCTCACAAGTAGAACACTTCACATGAACCCATTCAAGTTCGGCCCTTACTTTTAACCACATACCATTCAAACATTGGAAGTCAAAATCCTCAACCAGAGTCTTCCTTGCATCAATCTCAACACAAACCCGAGCATAACCAAGCAGTTTCCTGGATAGGGTAATATGATCAGCATGGAGAGGGCAACCAACTGCACTAGCCATAAAACTGAGGATCTTAGATGTCCAATACTCAAACGGTAAATTATAAAGGCAAACTCAAACATGAACTTTGTTGATGTCCTCCTTAGTCAGAGATAAACTCAGTTGCCAATGTTTAAGAACCAAAGGCCTATTCGCCATATGCCAAAGGGGTTTTATCCAGGACCACATAAGCTTCTTAAAAGCTAGCGAATTTGAATATGAAAAAAATCATTATTCGACATCAAAACCTCACGTAAGCCTAACCTTACCCCAAATCTTGTGAGTAATAGAATAAACAATTTGAAACGGGAGCCTCTTACCCACAAAATAACCAACTAACATATTACGCCAAAACAAACTTCCTTCTTTCGCAACCTCCAAAGGAGGACTCACCTTAACCCGTCCATCAACTAAGTTAGGTTGAACATAATGCAAAGCAACTACATCTGAAGCCGGGACAAAATTATCACCACCCTTGGAACCATTTAACACATTTGCATAACTAGGGCTACCATCTACACCAAGACAGAGATACTTGGACAAATTTGAAATCACCCTCTCTACAACTTTGCAACTACTGACTCCCTCCCCATTACTCCCCAACACCAAGCGAGCCACAACTTGAGCACTCAAGCACACGGCATCACCAGGAGTTACAATAGAATCAGACTCACTCACTACCTTAGCAACATTAGCCCCCCCCCCAAACCTGACATGATCCAGGCCGACAACAAAGCAAAAGACCCATTACAAGTACCATAAGGGCCAATTACGATGTAGAGGACCAAAAGACTCAGAGAAGCAATGGAGGGATTAGTTCAGAGTTTTATGGCAGATTGCAACAAACAAATAGAGACGCATGTGGGCTTCAATAGAGAGGGCCCAAAGCCACTTCACTTGGCCCAAATCAGTTTTGAATGAAGCTTCAAAGGCCTTTGAAGACTTGAAGACTTTGGTATTTTTGTAATTTAGCCTTTAGGGACATTGTTGTCTTTATGCCTTTAGGGTTTCTCTTTGTAACACTATTTAAGCTTTCTTTCTTTTTCATTTTGAGGACAATCAACGAAATTTGTAAAACTCAAAAGCTTAAAGATTTGGCTATGGTCGAATTCTTGTAAGGGAGGGATTCCCCTTTTCCAGTTTGAATCGACTTATCTAAGTTTGGCAACTTAGTGGCGTCTCCATTGCTAGCAAAACACTACAATGAATCATCTTAAAGGTTCTCAAGGGTAATTTCTTTGTGGATTTTCTTTGTGGCCTTGGAAGGGTTTTGTTTCGACAAAATCAAATTCACGGTTCTTGGGGTTCTGTCTGTTGCTTGGATTTCGAATCCAAGTGGGTTTCTTGTCATTTGGTATCTAGAGCTCAGGGTTCCAAGGTATGATTTTTCCTATCTTTTCTTTTTTGTTTTATTCTGTTTTTATTTTCGTTCTTTGTTATTTTCGTTTCAGTTCTTATTGGATCTTGTTTCTATTTTCGTTTTGTTTATTTCTGGATCTGGTTTGTTGTGTTCTGCATATCAGTTCATCTTTTATCATTTTTCAGTTCTGGGTTTTTGTTGTGTTCTTCATATAAGTTCGTCATACACATTCTATTATTTAGTATATGTTGAAGAAATAAGCATGTTCTTTGGCGGCTGTGTGACTTGTTTCTAAAACCCTAGTGAAGTGTAAAAGAAAAAGAAAATAAACCATCAGATTCAGACTCTGAAATCAGACACTGAAACTTAGACTATGAAATCAGACCCTAAAACTTAACCTCTTAAATCAGACTCTGAATTTAGACCCCTGAAACTCAACCTCTGAAATCAGACTCTAAAAACTTAGCCTTTGAAATCTGACTCTGAAATCAGACCCTGAAGAATAGCCTTTGAAAATCAGACTCTGAAATCAGACCCTGAAAAGTAACATCTGAAATCAGACCCTGACCAGTAGCCTCTGAAATCAGACCCTGAAAAGTAACCTCTGAAATCAGACACAGACCAGTAGCCTCTGAAATCAGACCATGACCAAAAGCCTCTGAAATCAGACCCTGAAAATCAACCTCTGAAATCAAAACCTAAATCAGCCTCTGAAATCTGAACCTTAATCAGCTACTGAAATCATAACATTAAACAGCTTCTGAAGTTATCAAAAAAAATGGACTTGAGTGATAGTGATCACTTGAGCAAAAAAAAATGGTTGAATTTAGTTTGTTCCATATTATCATTTGGGGTGTCCGTGAAGGGTATTCCATCAAAATTTCTATAGAGGTGCCAAATTTTCTCCCGAAATTGCATACGACCGTGAATTTGCATGCTTATTTTTTTTTTCCATTGTGCTAATTGTTTACTTCTTTATTCTAATTACTCTAGCTTAAGTATTATTGATTGAGTCTTCGTCATTGCTATTCCTGTTCGCATTTTGTTTCCGCCTACCCTATATATATATTATTGGGTCTGTTGTGTTTCATGCTAGCTTGAGGACTACACTTGGTTTTGTATTCTTGGATTGAGTGTGATTCACATTTGAATTGAGGAAGAACTCAAGAGTGGTAAAAGGCAGTGATTGTGAGCACAGTATCGGGTAAAAGTCAATAGAGTGCAAACACGACTGGAGTGATATCATTCGAGTGTAAACACGTGAGATTGTGAGGAATTACATACTTGCTTTACTTTCTTATTATTTCTAATCTGTTTGTTTAGTGTTGAGATGGCAGGTCTAACCACTGATGAAAAGCTTGAAGCTTTGGATAGGAAATTTACAGATATGATGGAGAACATGAATACTGCTTTGGAGAGATTGTCCAAGAGTGTAGAGAGTATTCAAACTGGTAGCGGTCCCAGAGCACCACCACCCCAGCATATACCACCACCTCATAATGTGCCACCTCGCCGTGTACCACCACATTATGTACCGCCAGATGAAGAGGAAGCTGAAAATGAGTGTGATGATTTTGATGGTCTTGATGATGTTGAGGAGAGATTTCAGCCTAGGCATGATAGGAGGCCTAATATGAGGTTTGATAGGAGGAATGATAGGAGGGATAGACGGTTTGATGATAGAGGTTCATTTGATGCCAGAATAGGGGATTATGATAGGAGGGAATATGGTAGACGAGGAGATGTAGATGGTGATCTAGGTAGCATCAAGATCAAGATACCAACATTCCACGACAAGAATGATCCTGAAGCTTATTTAGAATGGGAAAAGAAAATAGAATTGATTTTCAGCTGTCATCACTACTCAGACGAGAAGAAGATCAATCTAGCATCAATTGCGTTTACCGATTATGCTATGATTTGGTGGGATCAACTTGTCTCTACTCGGAGGAGAAATTATGAGAGACCGATTCAGACATGGGCAGAACTTAGAGGTCTCATGAGAAATAGATTTATACACAACCATTACTATAGGGAATTGTATCAGAAACTACAACATCTGTATCAGGGGACCAAGAGTGTTGATGACTATTACACCGAGATGGAAGTTGCCATGACAAGGGCAAATGTAGTTGAGGATGTAGAAGCTACTATGGCACGGTTTCTAGGGAGCTTGAATAGAGAGATTGCAAACATGGTGGAGTTGTATCACTATGTTGATTTGGAGGATATGATTCACATGGCTATAAGGTAGAAAGGCAACTCAAGAAAAATGTCAACATCCATATTTTGTACTCAGGCTACTTCTGCATGGAAGGGAAAATGGGTTCCGAATGAGAAGTTAGATGGAGGCTTTGAAAGCCTAGAGGCGAGTTCAGTGGAGGCTTTAATAAGCCTAGGGTCGAACCTAGTGCCAAGGGTAAAGAGGCTGCAGACCGAGCAAAACTAGACCAAAACCTGAGGGTTCAGCTACTAGAACTAATGATGTAAAGTGTTCAAATGTTTGGGCATGGGACATTATGCTTCACAATGTCCCAATAGGCGTAACTTAGTGATTGATAAAAGAGTGGAGAGGTGTACTCTACCGATAGTGAGGTTGAGGAGGAGATGCCAGAGTTGGAGGATGCTAGTGACCATGAGGGAGCTGCATACCCGCTGAATAACTTATCCTTAGTTGTCAAGCGTGTTTTGAGTGCACATGTTGTAGAGGATGAGAGTGTGCAGCAGAGGGAGAACATATTCCATACTAGGTGTCGTGTGAATGGCAAGGGGTGTAGTATGATCATAGATGGGGGCAGTTGTACTAATGTTGCTAGCACAGCTTTGATTGAGCGATTGGGGATGAGTTGCTTGAGACACCCGAAGCCTTACAAGTTGCAGTGGTTAAATGATTGTGGGGAAATAAGTGTGACAAAGCAGGTATTGTTGAGCTTTACCATTGGGCCATACACAAATGATGTCCTATGTGATGTGATACTGATGCATGCAGGACATATTCTTTTGGGTAGGCCGTGGCAGTTTGATAAGAAGGTTACTCATGATGGGTTCAAGAACAAGTACTATTTTCAGCATAAGGGAAAACCCATTACATTATACCCACTTACACATGCACAAGTCCATGAAGATCAGGTTAAGTTGCAACTTGAGCGTGACAAAGAGAGAGCGAATGGAAACACCACCTTGGGTTAGACTAGTGAGAGTGGTGTATCTGGTGAGAAAAATAAGGCCAAGGCCGTGGGAGTTTCCAAGGGGAGTGTGAGTGAACGTAAGGGGGAAACAAAAGAGAGAGTTAAAAAGAGTTTCTACATGGGTGAGGGTGAAGCAAGGAAAGCGTTCAAGGCTAGCACGATTCCGAACATCAAAAACAATATCACTAAGCAGGACAGAAACAGGCCGAAGAGGCGCATCATGAGTGCGGGCATTCCTCTCCCTCCATAAATGGTAAACTAACGCGGCAAAAGACAGCCGAACAAGAAGATGACGTAAAGAGGCGTCAGAAAACTGACACATCCACTCAACAGTCTGAGGCCAATCTCGGCAACTCCAATCTAACCCACACATAGCCAGCACAGCCGACCAGACCTTAGAAGAGAAAGAGCACTGGAAGAAAAGATCAATATCCTCACTTGAACAACCATAGAGAACACATCGCGAGCAAGTAGAGATACCGAACCTCATCAAACTATCCTGAGTACAAAGGCCTGAATAGACATCCAAAGCAAAAAGGAATGGCGGGGAATGGCCTTACGGAACCAAACAACTCGAGACCAATGCACCAAGGGTTCCCTTGCCCGCATAGCATTCCAGGCACTATCCACTGAAAATCTCCCTCTACTATCATCCTCCCAAACCAACTCATCCAATCATACTAGAAGGATTCAGAATATGGGTCCGAGCCAAATCAACAAGGGCGGCAGACCTAGAAGGGGGCCATCGCCAAGAAGAATCAGAAATAATGGAAGCAACTGTAGCCATCCTATCCAAGCCAGAGTCATAAATCACTCGCTCACCCAACGAATCCACAATCGGACCCATAGGATGCCAAATATCAAACCACAATAAAGTCTTCACACCATTCCCAATCCTAACTCTTATCCGCCGCCGGGACCAAGAACGAAGTTCCAAAATCTTACGCCAACTCCAAGAACAATCTGTAGGACAAGGCACCTCCCAAAAACTTCTCCCCCTCAACAAATAAGACTGAACCCAATTCGACCAAGAAGAAATCTTGCCAGAACAAAGAAACCAAATGTGCTTAACAATAGCCGCTCTATTCCAAGTTTCCAATCTCTTAATCCCCAACCCCATCCTTTAGAGGTAAACAAACTCTACTCCAAGCCACTCTCGCTCCAGAAGAAGAGAGCTCACTACCCTTCCAAAGGAAAGAACGGAGAATCGTCTCCACCTTCCTAATAACAGACTTAGGAAGAATAAATAAAGAAGACCAATAAACTTGAATGGAGAACAAAACAGACTTAATGAGCTGAAGCCGCCCCGCATAAGAGAGAAACTTACTACTCCAACTCTTAGCACGCATAACAATACGGTCCACAAGAGAAGCACAATCTGAGGCCCGGAGTTTAGTAGAAATCAAAGGGACTCCCAGGTACCTCACAGGAAGAATCCTTTCTTGGAAGCCCAGAACATGACGCAGCTGGCCCTGAAGAGAAGAAGAGATACCAGAGGAGAAGAAATGACTTTTTGTTGGATTCGGGATTAAACCTGATAAACCACTGAACTGCCCGAGACAATCTTTGATCAAGGAAACCGAGGAGACATCCGCTTTACAAAAAATCATAAGGTCATCCCCAAAGCAAAGATGAGTGAGACGGTTCTTAGAACACCGCCCATGGAATTTGAACTCCTGATTAAGAGCCATATTATGAAGTAAGCCTGACAGAACTTCCATAGCCAAAACAAAGAGGTAAGGAGACAAGGATCACCTTGTCGCAACCCGCGACCCCCCCAGGAAAAAAACCATGCAACTCCCCATTAATAGACACAGAAAACATAGTAGAAGTCAAACACTCCTGAATCCAACCCATCATCCTCTCAGGAAAACCCATAGTTCGCAAAACCTCAACCAAAAAGTCCCAACGAACAGTGTCATAAGCTTTCATCAAATCAATCTTAAGAGCACATGTCGGGGAACCACCAGTCCGATGATAATTCCGAACCAACTCCTGACACAAGAGAATGTTATCGCTGATACGCCTACCCAAAACAAAAGCAGATTGATTATGACTAATCACTGAATGAAGGATAACCTTGATCCTATTCGCAATAAGCTTAGCAATACACTTGTAAATAATGTTGCAACAAGAAATAGGTCGATAATACTTAACCATGGAAGGGTTGGGAATCTTAGGAATCATAGCAATAGAAGTAGCATTAACCTGCCTCAAGAGACGCCCAAAGGAAAAGAAAGAGTGAATAGCACAAATGACATCATTCCCCACAACACTCCAAGACTTCTTAAAGAAACCCGAGTTAAAACCATCTGGGCCTGGAGCTTTATTGTCCTTCAGCGCAAACAGACAGCCTTAATCTCCTCATCTGAAACCTCCCGAGAAAGAATCTCAGCTATTGTTAGTCTATAAGGAGCCTCATATTTATTTTACTAACACTGACCATTTACTTCCTGTGTCTATTTCATCTATTTTTCAGGATTACAGTGACGTACTGACAGAGGACATACCTAGTGGGCTTCCACCCATTAGAGGTATTGAGCACCAGATAGACTTCATACCTGGAGCAGTCATTCCTAACAGGCCAGCTTATAGGAGCAATCCCGATGAGACAAATGAGCTACAAAGGCAAGTATGAGAGTTGATGGACAAGGGGTATGTAAGGGAAAGCATGAGTCCTTGTGCAGTACTAGTGCTTCTAGTTACTAAGAAAGATGGGACGTGGCGTATGTGCGTTGATTATCAAGCTATCAACAATATTACTGTAAAGTATCGTCACCCCATTCCTAGACTAGATGACATGTTGGATGAATTGCTTGGTTCCAAAATTTTTAGTAAGATTGATTTAAAGAGTGGATACCATCAAATTCGCATGAGAGAGGGAGATGAGTGGAAAACTGCATTTAAGAATAAGTATGGCCTGTATGAATGGTTAGTTATGTCATTTGTCTTTCAAACGCACCTAGCACATTTATGAGATTGATGAATCATGTTATGCGTGCATTTTTAGGTAAGTTTGTTGTGGTTTATTTTGATGACATCTTAGTTTAACTCAAAAGCTTAAAGCTTTGGCTATGGCCGAATTCTTGTAAGGGAGGGATTCCCTTTTTCAAGTTTGAATCGACTTATCTAAGTTTGGAAACTTAGTGGCGTCTCCATTGCTAGCAAAAACTACAAGGAATCATCTTAAAGGTTCTCAAGGGCAAGTTCTTTGTGGGTCTTCTTTGTGGCCTTGGAAGGATTTTGTTTCTACAAAATCAAATTCGCGGTTCTTGGGGTTCTGTCAGTTGCTTGGGGTTTGCTTGGATTTCGAATCCAAGTGGGTTTCTTGTCAAAGCCCATTCACATGTACATCTCTCTGATCCACGACATCACCGGGACTTACAACAAAAGCATCACCACCCAATCTCACTGCCTTAGCATCACCAGAAATGGGAGACAGAATATACCCATGCTTACTCAACACCTCATCACCAACAAAGCAAATAGCCCCCAACCCCACTCACTGAAACAAGCCCCATGCCCTCCTTCAGACACCTACCGGGCAAAACAGAACGAACAGAGCAAATAGCCCCCAACCCCATTTAAAGGTACAACTCACTGACCCACGACTTCACGAGGACCAACAACAATAGCATCATCACCCAATCTCACTGCCTTAGCAACACCAGAAATGGGAGACAGAACATACCCATGCCTACTCAACACCGCATCTAACACGAATCCAGCCATTCAAGGAGCATTAGATGTCACAGAAAGTAATATGTTAGAGCCTTTACAAGTTCCAACAGGGCCAATCACATGCCAGAAAGCTAAGAAGATCATAGACGCAATGGCGGGACTAGCACAGAGTGCCATGGCCGAGTGTGACAGACAACCCCATGACATATTGCTGTCACATGAGGGCTTCAATGGAGTGGGTCCAAAGCTATTTCACGTGGTTCAAGTCATTCTAGAAGACGCGGAATAGCCGATTTTGAAGATATGACCATTTTTTGAGAATTTGGCCATTTTATGTCCTTATGTAATTCCGGCCAAATGAGCTTGTATTTTGACCTTTTGCTGGTGTCGTTCTTCCTGCTTTCTGGCTCAGTGTCCATTGCTTTGGTTTCTTTCTGCATCTGATAGCGTTCTCGGTGGGGCTGGGTATGGCGTACCCTCTGATTCTGTTTACGCCTCTTGTGGTTCTGTTATAGGGGTTGAAGGGGGTTCAGATGGCTCTGGTTCTGGTCTTGGTCTAGTCAGGGGTTCTTTTGCTCGCTCGGGTTTTAATGGTTCTGGGATTGGCACAACTTCTGAGTCTGTTAGTGTTTGTGTTTCTGGACTCGGTATTGCAGGTGGATCTTCTGGCAGGTTGGACTCTTGTGCAGTGGGTTTGGTGAATGGTGGCTCTGTTTGTAGTGTTGGTGTTAACGTTTTTGGTGTTGAGGGTGGCTCTAGTGGTGGGAGTATTCCTGGTTCTGATGTTGTGAACTTGCCGGTTACCCCTTCTGTTGTGCATCCAGTTTGTGAGTCCTTGGCTGCTAATTCTGCTTCCGTTGTGACTGGTTTGTGTGACTCTGGTAGTCAGGATGCTGTGTTTGAATCTGGTCAGGTTGCTACTACTGTTGCAGGTGAGGCTACTGCTGTTTCAGTCCTGACTGTGAATGAGGCTGGTGTTGCCGTGAGGGCTGGGGCTAGTAACACTTTTGATGATTCTGTCCTGCCGTCTGGGTTTGTTTCTGATTTTGTTTCGTCGGGTATGAAATTGAGTAATTCTGTTGATGGTGCGAGATCCTCGGGGGCTGTTAAGGTAGATGGTTTGTCTGTGTTGTCTCCTGCAGTCGCTTTAGGGGCTAATCCTAAGAGTTATGCTAGTGTGCTGAATGAACCTAAAGGAGTAGATCTTCTTGACTCGGCTTGTTTTTCTACTGTTTTGCACTATGTTCAACCAAATGTTATTGATGGCAAGGTTATAGTGTGCCCTCCTGCTGAAGTTATTGAAGAAGGTAGTGTGTATTGGCGGAGTACATTAGTTGGTTACTTTGTGGGTAAAAGACTTCCTTTTCAAACTGTCAACTCTATTGCACACAAGTTATGGGGGAGGCTAGGCTTGCTAGAGGTTCTTACCTCCGATAATGGTTTCTTCTTGTTTAGATTTAATAGCCTTAAAGAGGCTAGTGTGGTGTTGGATGGGGCCCCATGGCATATGGCTAATAGACCGTTGGTTCTCAAACTTTGGCATCCTGATTTATCTTTGACTAAGGAGGACTTGTTCAAGGTTCCGGTATGGATCAGACTCTATGACCTGCCTATTACTTTATGGACGGCGAAAGGAATTAGCTGTGTTGCTAGTGCAGTTGGTAATCCTCTCAATGCTGACCATGTTACCATTTCCAGGAAACGGCTCAGTTTCGCTCGTGTTTGTGTTGAGATTGATGCTCGGAACCCCATGGCTGAGGAGATTGTTTTCCAAAATCCTAATGGTACTAGGGTACCTATTAGGGTTGAGTTCGAATGGGTTCCTGTGAAATGTTCCACTTGTGAAGTTTTTGGCCACTCAGTGAATTCTTGCCCTAAAAAGGCTCCTAGTAAGGAGGTTTCTAAACCTTCTCAATCCCGGATTCCCAAGCCTTCTATTCCGTCTATGGATAAAGCTGCTATGGTTGACACTAATAAGGAGTAGAGGGTGTCTGGATCCCGGTCACTAAGAAAAAGAAAGGCAAGGAGCATCTGTGACTACCCCTATTAGCTCGAGTGGTGATGTGACTCAGGATGTTTATACTGACAGGACTCTTGTTTTGGGTGAATGCTCTTCTAATGGGTTGGATTCGGCTCTGGTTACTCCTCCTTTTGCCTGTGGCTTCTTCTGAGACAGTTTCTGTGGAGGCAGTTGGAAATATGGAAGGTGAGTGTTCCCTTGCTTCTTCACATCTTGTTGAGGGTCCCCCTAAGTCTGAGTTAGCTGAGTCCTCGCCCTCTGTATCTTTTGATTCGCCTACCCCCATGGTTAACAATTTGGCTAATAAGGCCATTGACTCTCTGGATTTCAAGAAATTGGCTTATGGTAATAAATCTAGAAAGGGTTCTGGTGGTAAGAGGAGTCAGAAACGGCAGTCCCCTAGGGGGGGTCGTCGGCGCTGATTTGGTTGGTTTGGACCTACTCTTCTCTGTTTTAATGATTTTTGGTTGTTGGAATATTCGGGGTCTCAATGACCCATTAAAACATGCTGAAGTTAGGAGGTTTCTTTGTGATGAGAAGCTCTCGTTGTGTGGTGTAGTTGAAACCAAGGTTAAGGAGGTTAATTTTGTGAATGTCTCTCGTGCGATTAATCCTTCATGGAAGTTTTTTTGCAATTCTGATGTTAGCCCGTTGGTCGTATCTGGGTTTGTTGGAACCCTAGTGACATTGATGTTAGCATTATTCACTCTTCAGTTCAAGTTATTCATTGCAGCGTGTCTCATATCTCTGGGAGGTGGAATTGTGTAGTTTCGGTGGTTTATGGTGAGTGTGACTACGAGAAGCGTCGGGAACTTTGGGCTGACCTGATTTCTAGTGGTAGTGTTTTTGATGATTCTCCGTGGCTTGTTTTGGGAGACTTCAATGCCATCCGTTCTCCGATTGAGCATTGTGGTGGGTCTGTGGCTTGGCCGGCTTGGAAAGATGATTTGGGCTGCTGTTTGGGTCAGGCTGGTTTGGATGACCTTCAGTTCTCTGGTTGTCAGTTTACTTGGTTTAATAAGCAGATTCAGTCTCCTATTTGGCGTAAGCTGGACCGTGTTCTTGTTAACTCTTCTTGGGAGTGTTTCTTCCCGGGTTCTTCTGCCCGCTTTCTCCCCCCCGGATTTCTGATCATTCTCCTATGGTAGTTAAGCTTGCAGAGCTCCCTAAGAGGAAAATCCCCTTTAAATTCTTTGATTTTTGGGCTGATCATCCTGATTTTCTCTCTGTTGTGGCTAGGGCGTGGAATATTGATGTTCATGGCACTCCTATGTTCCGTTTATGTTGTAAGTTGAAGAGTGTTAAGGTGGCCTTGAAGAAGTTTAATGTTGAGCATTTCTCTAAGATTCCGTGTCGAGTCTTGGAGATTAGGAAGGAGTTGGACAGAGTGCAATGTGCTTTACAGGACCACCCTAGTGACCCTGCTCTGCTAGCAGAAGAAGCTAGCCTTTCGTTACGGTATGGAGACTTGAGCCGGGCTGAGGAAGGCTTCAATAGACAGAAATCTCGTGTTCAGTGGCTTAACCTTGGGGATCAGAATACTAAATTCTTCTTTACTGCTATGAAGAGTTTTCACGGTCGCAGCAAGATTACTACTATCACTAAGGAGGATGGGACCCGCTTGGAGGAAGATGTATTGGTTAGAGATGAGTTTGTTTCCTTTTTTGAGACTCTTTTAGGTCCCCAGCATGGTCAGCAGGATTTTGATAGGGGGCCATTCAATCTGCCATTTCTAGACATGTGACTGTCGAGCAGAGTGAGACTCTTTCCCGGGAGGTTTCAGACGAGGAGATTAAGGCTGTCCTTTTCGCGTTGAAGGATAATAAAGCTCCAGGCCCAGATGGGTTTACTTCGGGTTTCTTCAAGAAGTCTTGGAATATTGTTGGGAATGATGTTCTTTGTGCTATTCACTCTTTCTTTTCTTCTGGGCATCTCTTGAAGCAGGTTAATGCTACTTATATTGCTCTGATTCCTAAGATTCCTAACCCTTCTCAGGTTAAAGATTATAGGCCTATTTCTTGCTGCAATACTATTTACAAGTGTATTGCTAAGCTTATTGCGAATAGGATCAAGGTTATCCTTCCTTCGGTGATCAGTCATAATCAATCTGCTTTTGTTGCGGGTATCAGCGACAATATTCTTTTATGTCAGGAATTGGTTCGGAATTATCACCGGACTGGTAGTTCCCCGAGATGTGCTCTTAAGATTGACTTGATGAAAGCTTATGACTCTGTTCGTTGGGATTTCTTGGTTGAGGTGTTGCGGACTTTTGGTATTCCTGAGAGGATGGTGGGTTGGATTCAGGAATGTATGACTACTACCAGTTTTCTTTGTCTATTAATGGAGAGTTGCATGGTTTTTTCTCTCTGGGGTCGTGGGTTGCGACAAGGTGATCCTATGTCTCCTTATCTCTTTGTTATGGCTATGGAAGTTCTGTCAGGTCTTCTTCGTAATATGGCTCTTAATCCGGGTTTCAAGTTCCACTGGCGGTGTTCTAAGGACCGTCTTACTCATCTCTGCTTTGCGGATGACCTTATG
The DNA here is from genome assembly GCA_019454045.1 of Zanthoxylum bungeanum. Lineage (NCBI taxonomy): Eukaryota > Viridiplantae > Streptophyta > Magnoliopsida > Sapindales > Rutaceae > Zanthoxylum > Zanthoxylum bungeanum. The sequence continues at coordinate 124,790 of SKCR01041526.1, forward strand.
ATTTTTTGTAAAGCAGATGCTTCCTCGGTTTCCTTGATCAAGGATTGTCTCGGGCAGTTCAGTGGTTTATCAGGTTTGATCCCGAATCCAGCTAAAAGTCATTTCTTCTCTTCTGGTATCTCTTCTACCATTCAGGGCCAACTGCGTCATGTTTTGGGGTTCCAAGTTGGGGTTCTTCCAATGAGGTACTTAGGAGTCCCATTGATCTCTACTAAACTTCGGGCCTCAGATTGTGCTTCTCTTGTGGATCGTATTGTTATGCGTGCTAAGAGTTGGAGTAGTAAGTTTCTCTCTTTTGCGGGTCGGCTTCAGCTTATTAAGTCGGTTTTGTTCTCCATTCAAGTTTATTGGTCTTCCTTATTTATTCTTCCTAAGTCTGTTATTAGGAAGGTGGAGACGATTCTGCGTTCTTTCCTTTGGAAGGGTAGTGCGCTTACCTCTAATGGGGCGAGAGTGGCTTGGAGTAGAGTTTGTTTACCTTTAAAGGAGGGGGCTGGGGATTAAGAGTTTGGATACTTGGAATAGAGCGGCTATTGTTAAGCACATTTGGTTTCTTTGTTCTGGCCAGGTTTCATCTTGGTCGAATTGGGTCCACTCTTATTTGTTGAGGGGAGAAGTTTTTGGGAGGTCCCATGTCCTACTGATTGCTCTTGGAGTTGGCGTAAGATCTTGGAGCTTCGTTCTTGGTCCCGGCGGCGGATGAGAGTAGGATTGGGAATGGTGAGAAAACTTTATTGTGGTTTGATTACTGGCATCCTCTGGGCCCGATTGTGGACACGATGGGTGAGAGAGTGATTTATGACTCTGGCTTGGATAGGATGGCCACAGTTGCTTCCATTATCTCTGATTCTACTTGGCGTTGGCCCCCATCTAGGTCTGCTGCCCTTGTTGACTTGGCTCAGTCCCAGCTTCCGTCGCCTTCTAGTTTGCGGGAGGACGTGCTGATTTGGGAGGATGATAAAAGGGGGAGATTTTCTGTGGGTAGTGCCTGGAACGCCATGCGTTCTAGGGGAAATTTGCTGCTTTGGTCTCGAGTTGTTTGGTTCCGGAAGGCTATTCCCCGCCATTCCTTCTTACTTTGGATGTCTATTCAGGGAGGCCTTTGTACCCAGGATTGTTTGATGAGGTTTGGTATCTCTACTTGCTCGCGTTGTATTCTCTGTGGTTGTTCAAGTGAGAACACTGATCATCTTTTCTTCCATGCACCTTCTCTTCGAAGGTCTGGTCGTCTGTGCTGGCTATGTGTGGGATAGATTGGACTCGCCGGGATTGGCGTCATTCTGTTGAGTGGTTATGTCAGTTCACTGATGCCTCTCTATGTCACCTTCTGGTGCGTCTGTCCTTTGCCGCGACAGTCTACCATATTTGGAGGGAGAGGAATGCTCGCACTCATGATATGCCTTTTCGGCCTGTTTCTACTCTCATTTATGATATTGTCTTTGATGTTCGGAACCGTGCTAGCCTTTTACGTAAGGTGAAACCATCTTATGACAATAAATGGCTTCACTTTTCTTGGCACTTGCCCGTTGACATCTTCTGATTGTTCTTTTGCTTGTAGCCTTTCGGCTTTTCTTCTAGGAGGGCTTGTCCTCTCTAGTTGCCTGGGGTATGCCCCTTTGCTCTTTGTATAGTTTTCTTTTGGTTATAATTCTTACTTTATCCAAAGAAAAAAAAAAGTTAGTTAAAGGACCTATTAGACATTCTTTAGAAAATATGCCCTTTTTGTTGACTTTTTCTTTTTGATCTTTTTGCCACTTGCATAAAGATCTTGGTGGGGATATTTGTAATATTTAGTAAATGACTATTTAGGGCTTTAGCTTTATGTAGCCATTGGGTAGTTTTGGGACCTTTTGGTCTTTTTACCTTTGGAAAGGCTTTTTAGTAAATTTGCTTTATCCTATATATTGTAAACTTTGTCTTCTTCAATAATAACTTGCAAATTTCGAATTTCTTCAAAGAAAAATGGCTATGGCCGAATTTCAAGCTTAAGGGAGGGATTCCCCTTTGATTCAGCTTTGACTTATCTAAGGTGTGGCAACTTTGGTGGCGTCTCCATGCTAGCAGAACACTGCAAGGAATCATCTTAAGGGTTCTCAAAGACAAGTTCTTTGTGGGTCTTCTTTGTGGCCTTGGAAGGGTTTTGTTCTTTCAAAATCGAATTCGCGGTGCTTGGGGTTCTATCCGTTGCAAGGGTTTTGCTTGGCCTTAAACATCCAAGTGATTTCCACGTCATTTGGTATCAGAGCTTAGGGTTCCAAGGTCTGATTTTTCTATCTTTACTTTGTGTTTTTCATTTAGTCTTTATTGTGTTTGTTGGTCAAGATATTTGTTCATCTTGATTCTTAGTTTTTTGTTTCTTAAGTGTTTTTGCCTATTTTGAATTGCCTGTGACCGACATACCGGTGAAAAAAAATACACTAGACACAGCCTCTAGAAGCGGAAAGTTTCATACCGGCCTTCATACCGGTCTATCTGGGGATTACATAGCTTCTAGAACTAGGTAAGTTTCATACCGGCATTCATACCGGAATTCATACCGATCTAACTGGGTATTACATAGCTACTGAAACCGGGGTAGTTTTTCATACCGGTCCCATACCGGACTAAATATCGGCCAACTTGTTCCAAAAATATAGCTACTGGAATCGGGCTAGTTCATATCGGCTTACATACCGGTCTATATACCGGAGAACCTGTGAGTAAAACATAGCTACTCGAACCGGGAAGCAACCATACCAGTCTCATACCGGACCCAACCAGTCAACACTTAGAATTTTTTTAAGAGCTCAAGTTACCTGAAGGGAGAAAAAAAAGAATAAAAAAGTTCTAAAATTTGGTTGAAATTGGTTGGTTCCATATCATCAATTGGGTGTCTGTGAAGGGTAATTCAACAAAATTTCTATTGAGGCACCAAATTTTCATCCCAATTTGCATACATCCGGGTTTGTTTGCATGCTTGTTTGCCTATTGTTCTAGTTTGTGATTTGCTTATTCCAAGCATTCTAGCCTTAGGTTTTCTTTGAATGATTGCGCCAGGTATGAAATCTATCTGGTTCTCAATACCTCTAATGGGTGGGAGCCCACTAGGAATGTCCTCTGTCAGCACATCATTGAATTCCTGCAAAAGAGATGAAATGGACAAAGGAAGCAAAGGGTCAGTGTTAGCTAAACAAATATGGTGATCTTTGTAGACTAGCAAAATCATGAGCTTGCTAGCCTTGTAAGCTATCATTGCTTCACCCTCACCAATGTAGAAGCTCTTTTTCACTCGCCCTTTTGTTTCCCCCTTAGGTTCACTCACACACCCCTTGGGAACACTCACGGCCTTAGCCTTAATTTCCTTATCAGGTTCGGTCACCCTCCTCTCACATGTTTTCTCCAAGGCTGTGTTTTCACTCTCTTTATCTCTATCTCTCTCAAGTTGCAACTTGACTTGATCTTCATGGACTTGCCTCGATGTTAGTAGGTATAAGGTATTGGGTTTCCCTTATACTGAAATGAATACTTATTCTTAAACCCATCGTGTATAACCTTTCAATCAAACTGCCATGGCCTTCCTAAAAGAATGTGTCTTGCATGCATGGGTATAACATCACACAAAACATCATCAGTATAAGGCCCAACGGTGAAGCTCAATAATATACCTGCGTAGTCACCCGTACTTCTCCACAGTCATTCAACCACTGCAACTTGTAAGGCTTAAGATGCTTCAAGCAATCTAATCCCAACCTCTCAACTAAAGATGTACTTGACACATTAGTACAACCGCCCCCGTCAATCATCATTCTACACCCCCTTGCCATTCACACGACATCTAGTATGGAATATGTTCGCCCTTTGCATATCACTCTCATCCTCACCAATTTGTGCAATAAAGCATGCTTCATAACTAAGGACAAGTTATCCGCGGGTATGCAGCTCCCTCTCTGTCACTAGTATCCTCCATCACAGGCTCATCATCCTCAACCTCAACCTCACTGTTAGTAGAATGTACCTCACCACTCTCTTATCATTACCAAGGTGCGCCTGTTGGGGCACTGACAAGAAACCCAGTTGGATTCGAAATCCAAGCAAACCCCAAGCAATAGACAGAACTCCAAGAACCCGCGAATTTGATTTGTAGAAACAAAATCCTTCCAAGGCCACAAAGAGACCCACAAAGAACTTGCCCTTGAGAACCTTTAAGATGAATCCCTGTAGTGTTTTGCTAGCAATGAAGACGCCACTAAGTTTGCCAAAACTTAGATAAGTCGATTCAAACTTGAAAAGGGGAATCCCTCCCTTTCAAGAATTCGGCCATAGCCAAAGCTTTAAGCTTTAGTTTTTTTTTTTATAAATTTCGTTGATTGTTTTTCCAAATGAAAAAGAAAGAAAGCTTAAATAGTGTTACAAAAAACCCTAAAGGCATAAAGACAAACAATACCTCTAAAGGCTAAATTACAAAAATACCAAAGTCTTCAAGTCTTCAAAGGCCTTTGAAGCTGATTTGGGCCAAGTGAAGTGGCTTTGGGCCCTCTCTATTGAATCCCACATGCGTCTCTATTTGTTTGTTGCAATCGGCCATAAAACTCTGAACTAATCCCGCCATTGCTTCTCTGAGTCTTTTGGTCCTCTGCCTCGTAATTGGCCCTTCTGGTACTTGTAATGGGTCTTTTGCTTTGTTGTCGGCCTGGATCATGTCATCCTCTCCCTCTTGAAAAGGATTCGACCTCGAATCTGTACCTGCGGAGTTAAGTCATAAACATTAAATGTAGCAGACACATTATACTTACCTTGTAAATCCAGCTTGTATGCATTGTCATTAATCCGTTCCAAGACTTGAAATGGACCATCCCCTCTCGGTTGTAGCTTAGATTTACGTTGTTCAGGAAATCTCTCCTTGCGCATGTGGACCCAAACCCAATCTCCGGCTGAAATACCACATGCTTTCTTCCTTTATTAGCATGAGAAGCATATTGCTCATTCTTTCGTTGTATTTGCTCTCTTGCTTTCTCATGTATATGCTTCACCAAATCGGCTTTCCTCTTTCCATCTAGCCCCGCATGCTTATCAACAGGCAAAGGTAACAAATCTAATGGAGTTAGTGGCTGAAAACCATAAACAATTTCAAATGGTGAGTAAGATGTAGAGGAATGAATACTACGATTATATGCAAATTCAACAAAAGGTAAACAATCCTCCCAGGTTTTTAAGTCTTATTGATAATAGTACGCAATAACTGAGTCAAAGTCCTATTAACAACCTCGGTCTGACCATCAGTTTGGGGGTGGCAAGTAGTAGAATACAAAAGTTTAGTTCCCAACTTACCCCATAAAACTTTCCAAAAGTGACTAAGGAATTTGACATCACGATCTGAAACTATACTTTTTGGAATCCCATGGAGTCGTACTACTTCTCTAAAGAACAAGTCAGCAATGTTAGTGGCATCATCAGTTTTATGACATGCTATAAAGTGTGACATCTTACAGAACCTATCAACCACTACAGAGATGGAATCTCTACCCTTCTTAGTCCTAGGTAAACCCAAGATAAAGTCCATCGATACATCTACCCATGGTTCACTTGGTATAGGCAATGATGTATACAACCCATGAGGCATAACCTTAGATTTAGCTTGTTTACAAGTTAAGCATTTATCACACAAACGTTCAATATCTCTCTGCATTTTAGGCCAATAAAAATGTTCACTCAATACCCCTAAGGTTTTGGCAATGCCAAAGTGCCCCATTAAACCTCCCCTATGTGCTTACCTCACTAACAACTCTCGCATACTACAAACAGGAATGCATAATCTATTCTCCTATACAGACAAAACCCATCATGTTGGTAGAATTTACTAAAAGCAGACTTTTCACATGCAGCATAGATAGTACTAAAATCAATATCACTAGCATAAAGTTCTTTAATAAATTCAAACCCAAGCATTCTTGCACTCAATGAAGTAAGTAAAGCATACCTTCGCGATAGTGCATCGGCGATAATGTCTCAACGAACTCTAACCATTTTGCATGTCGTTTGTTCAGCTTACCTTGGCCCTTCAGATGCTTCAATGATTCATGATCTGTATGGATCACAAACTCTCGAGGCCACAAATAATGCTGCCAAGTCTCAAGGGCTCTCACTAGCGCATACAACTCATTGTCATATGCGGGGTGCCTCAAAACTGGTTCATTCAGCTTCTCACTTTGAGCTATTGGTCACTTTTCTTGCATAAGAACCGCTCCAGTGCCTATCCCGGATGCGTCACACTCAATCTCAAATGTCTTCTCAAAGTTGGGTAGTGCCAAGACTGGTGCACTGCACAACTTCATTTTCAGATCCTGGAATGCACGCTCCTGCTCTTCACCCCATTTGAAGCCTCTTAGTCTTCTTCACTACTTCAGTCAATGGTGCTGCAATACTACTGAAGTCTTTAACAAATCTACGGTAGAAGCTTGCTAATCCATGGAAGCTTCTGACTTCTCTCACTGTTGTTGGTGTTGGCCAATCCTGAATTGCCTTCACCTTTTCTAAATCTACCTCGATGCCATTTGCACTCACAGCAAATCCAAGGAAAACATTATATATCCATACAAAAAGTGCACTCATCAAAGTTTGCATATAGTTTTTCTTGCCTTAACACATCAAGAACATGC